>CAIGRP010039946.1:0-10451 GCA_903798385.1 Fraxinus cuspidata
AGAATTTTTCAATTACTTCAATAAGGAATTCGGGTCAGCCCATAATTCTAAAAATCTCCACCTTGATACGAATTTCACTGTAATGAATAAAGCTCCAAAATATTCTCCGCCTATAGAAGAAAATTCATCTGCAAGGAATGAACTGACTCTTCAAAATTGATTTCTCCAATTAGACACAAAACTACTCCACTTCTTCTAAGCACTACTCTACAGAATTACCTTAAATTTCAAAAAAATCATAATAATTTTAAAATTCACCAAATTGGGCTGTAACACATTCCAAAGTAGAATCAAACCCATATGCATTTAAAGAAGGTCCCATACTAAATTGTACACCTTCTACAACACTGAAAATATGCTCAACAAAATTAGCATTCACATACCATTTTTCACTGAGTCTGTCCCTGGCAATTTCATACAATAGCACTGCAAGTGATGGTGGTAAAGCGACATTATCCATATCTCCTGAACTGCACTAAGCTATATTGTTCAAATCCGACCTTTTACGAGCTCATAAAGATATTGTACTAAACTAAATGTCCACCACAGTACTTGACCTGGGCTGATTAACTCTTCTAGATCCTGCACGACCCTGTAAGATGTATAATTGAGACATTTTTTGTCCCTTCAAAACTCCACCTCTGCCAAAAAATCATAACCCTTTGAATCAAAAATAGACAACTAGATGAGATTCTTCTTCAAATCTGGAACATGTCGAACCTAGCCAAGTGTTCTAATTGTCCCATCCAATAGCTTCAATCTGACCGTACCAATTCCAACAACCCAACAAGGTGCGCTGTTTTTCATAACCATGACACATTTGGAAACGATTTCATATGTAGTAAACAAGTCATTATTAGGAAACATTTGAAACACACAAGCTAAATTCAGAATCCAATCCTCCTCTGGTTTAGACTCGATGTCAAAAATAGCCAAGAGATCTCACTCACTTACAATGTTCTCTATGAGGTCTACTTTACCTGAAGTCTATGATAGTATCACATATCAACTTGCAGCTAACCTTTCTTAATTCTGCAATTTGTAGCAATCCTTCTTAATGTGCTCACACTTCTTGTAGAAGTTACAAATCTGATTACTAAACTTAGACTTCGATATGCCCCTTCCAAGACCACCATGAGCAACAAGGCCTTCTCCATCTCTGGCTTCAGAAACTAGATGCTTCACCTTCTATTTTGAAAACAGAGCATCATACACCTCCCCTATGGTGAGAGTATCACGACTATACAAGATCGTGTCTCTAAATAAAGAAGACAAAGCGGGCAATGAACACAATAGGATCATACTTTACTCCCAAAGTTTCCAAATCAGGGACGATCTCTTTAAATACAGCCACGTGATCTTCTAACAATCATCTTTCTGCCATTTGATGAGAGTATAAAGATGCTTGAGATACAAAATGCTTGTCAGACTTTTAGACATGTACAATTGCTCCAACTTCAACCATAAAGTAGCTGTTGAACCGTCCTTCAAAACATCTTGAAGAATGGTATTCGATAGGTGAAGATGAAATGTGAGAAATTACCTTCTTATCCTTCCGCAATTTCTCCTCCGCGGTCAAAGTTGCAGGCATTTTGTCAATTCCTATCAACACATCATCCAAATCATGCTATGCGAGTACTGCATGCATCTTAACTTGCCATAACGAAAGTCTAGTACTCCGATCCAAAAGTGGAATGTCATACTTCATGTGAAGTCATCACAAGCAAAAATCTAGAACAAATCAAACCTTGTGCTATGCGAAACTGCTGAACCTCGACTTTGATACCACTTGTTGTGTCAATTATGCCCAGAATCCCTGGTACCAATAGTTGGGAATTCAATTATGACGTATCACTAGATACCACTTGATATGAAACTAACCACCGCATTGAGATGTTGAAGTTATATGGCAGAATATGAAGTATATGATCACAAGCAAAAAGAATAAAAGAAGACAAGAAAATATGACAAACGAATTAGGAGATTTCATTGCACCAAAAATATTGAAGATGGAGAAATATTACAATAATTCTAAAAGTTAGTAATCACTTTCCTCACACTATAAAATTGTGTAAAAGAGCCTAATATTTATAGGAAACATCTGGGAGACGTCCGAACCCTCCTAGTAGAGTTGTTGATGAAGTAGTGTGCCAAAAAATAGAGTCCAAAATGAAAAGGGAGAGAATAACGTGAAAATCCCGGACATGCATCTCAAACAGGATTGGCGCCACGAGCAGAATCTCAAACAGGGGCGCCAGCGTCGGTCGTTCTGCTAATATTTCTTTATTTTTTCTTTTTGTTCCAAGTTGTTTTTCTTCATCCTGAACTCTTTTTCAAGTCCAATACCAATTTTCAACTCACAATGAGTTTCCAAAATAGAACTTCAACTTGACATAGGACTCCAATAGCATTCCAAACTAAATTATTTTTTATGTGCACTTCAATTGGAATTTTTCAATTACTTCAATAAGAAATTCGGGTCATACCCAAATTCTAACAACAATGCTCTAAGTTGGCTGCCGGAAACTCCTACCGAGTCCATGGAGTTCTTTGCTAGATCATGGTGCCTGTCCGTAATGGAAGCGTTGAATTTTCTTTGCCACGTGCAAGTCGCAAAGCCACATTCATTCTCTACTGGTGGTATTGATCAAGCTGAGAACGGAAGCACTTTGCTCTCCCTATCGGAACCTGTATGTATTTCAAATTTTATCGTACTTTCTCAATAAAAAGTAATATTTTAAGATTTTAGCTCCATCTTAATGAATATTTCATAGAAGTATACAGTACTACATAAATAACTCTTCTTATTTTTTACCTAGCTTTTTCCATCTTCTTGAAAAATCAAGTGTTACGAGCTTCAAATAGTCCTCATTATCTCCTAGAGGAAGTGATGAGACGAAGGTATTTATCCAAAGTCATCTCTTTTGTATAGACAGCGCATGGAACCATGAACCACCATAATCTTATTCTTATGTACACAATAATTGCTTATAGTAAAGTACTCTTACTTTTATAACACCAGCCGAAAAGTAGATTAAGCACAAGGCAATCACTTTTGCAATGGTTTGGGTTCTTGGAACAATACTTACCACTACGCAAATGCAAAATAACATATTTAGATGCTTCTGTTCTCAATATAGTTTTACTCTAGAGGTAAAATAAGGTTAACTGTGCACCAATTCATCTATATCTTACTTTTGAATGCTTCATTGTTCCAAGTAGTTTTATAGACAGTTTGATCTATACAGGAATGCTCCAACTACATCAAGCTCTCAACCAGGAGCTTCCGTCTAATCAACAATAGATAAAAAATAGGGTATTAAATTTTAAAGATTACACTCGACATAACTATCATTTAAGAAAGTATAAACAGAATCTCTTGATCACTGATATTGTCTAACAGCGCTACAAGAGCATATTCAAGAGCAAGAAAGTATGTAGATGTTTAAAAGAGCATAAATGGCCCGAGATTAGAGCACACAATGCTCAATTGATTGCAGCAATTGTAGTGAAAGTAGGATCCTTCAATGATCAATACAACATAAAGTTAGTTCCAAACCAGTGAACAATAATGAAATCAAATGCTATGTGCTATGATTGGAACAAAATAATTGCAAGATAACACAAACAAGAACATCAATATTTTACATGGAAATCCAAGATGGAAAAACCCACGAGCAGGGAGGAGAATCCACTAAACCAATAATTTGAATTATTTTACCAAATTTGATACTTTCAATTTAAATATAACAATGCTCACAAGTTTCTAATGTATTTCACAATGATATTAATGTTACTTATTTCATTTTACTCAAACATATGAAGAGTCCTACACCACTTGTAGTATATATATGAGCCCCATTTTGGTGTTTTGAATGAAGTAGAATACTAGAATCCTGATAAAAATTCAATTCTGGCTGAACGATAGTGCCTACGGCTCAGCCCCCGTTTATGTTTTCGTTGGCCGGTGCCTAAGCGCCCAAATTCTATTTGTCTTCATGTTACTAGTGCCCAGCAAGTGCCTAGTCTCTATCCCAAGCACTTCAAAAGAGTTTTTATCCATTCCAAAGTCCTTCTTCCAATAAAACTCCAATCTTTCCAAACCAAAATTATTTAGGCTTCCTTTATCAATCAATCACCCAATTCTCATGGAATTTGGTCATTCCATAACAAATCTCCACTTTAACATAAAGTTCATAGTAAGGAATTAGTCTTTACTCTTCAACAAGTAACTCTCCATCTCTTCCACGCAAATCCTAATGGGCTAAATCAATGACAAATATCAACTAAGTTCAAGAAATGCTCAAATTTAGAAATGTGAAAGGTTTTGTCATCATACCAGTGGAATTTTCCTTGGTATCAACACTACTCATTACAATATTACCACGAGCAATCACATCATATACAAAGTGATATCTCACATCAATTTGCTTTATCCTCCCGTGAAACATCTAATCCTTTATCAGAAAGATATCACTCTAACTATCACAATACACTTTAGAAATCTACAAGTTTTCATGGATTTCATCAATCAAACCCCTCAACCACATAGCCTCCTTACAATCCTTTGTACTAGTAATGTATTCCACCTCTATAGTAGATAGTGCTATTGTTTTCTGCAAAGTAGCCTTCCAACTAATAGTGCAGCCTCCAAGGCTAAACATATACCTTGTAAGTGATCTCCTCTTATCAAGATTTTTTGCATAATTTGAATCTACATACCTAATGAATTCATCTGTATTTCTATCAAAATGCAAACAAGCATTAGCAGAGCCCATCAAGTATCTGAATATCCATTGCACTGCTTTTCAATGTTCCTTGCTAGGATTTATCATATATATGCTAACTACATTGACTACCTGTGCCAAATCTGGACCAGTACAAACCATTGCGTACATAAACGATCCCATTGCATTTGAATAAGGAACCCGAGAAAAATAATCAATGTCTTTATATGACTAAAGACAGAAGTCGGATGATAATTTGAAGTGGGCAACCAAGTGAGTATTGACGACCTTTGCATTCATCATATAGAACCTGTGAAACACTTTTTCAATGTACTACTTCTAACTCAAATACAATTTGCCAGCTTTCATATCCCTCAAAATCTCCATACCAAGAATCTTTCTTGTTGTTCCTAAATCCTTCATCTCAAACTGTTCACTAAGTTGAGATTTCACCTTTCTATCATCTATTTTATCCTTGATTACAATGAACATATCATCAACATATAATGGTAAATATGTAATCGATCCATCATCTCACTTTTTAAAGTACACACAACTATCATAACTACTTTTAGTAAAATTATGAATAGTCATAAATGAATCAAACATTTTATACCACTGTCTAGTCAACTGTTTCAGTCTATATAAGGACTTCTTCAACAAGTACACATAGTTTTCTTTTCAGAAACTATGAACCCTCCAGTTGTTGTATGTAAATGCTCTCCTCAATTTTTTCATGCTAGAATGCTTTCTTGACATCCACATTTTCAAGCTCTAAGTCTTCTTTAGCCACAACCCTAAGTAAAGCTCAAATTGAGCTATATTTTACTATTGTTGAGAACAAATTTGTAACGTCAACACCTGGAATCTGATTGTAACCCTTTTCTACCAATCAGGCCATATACCTAGCCTCTTTAGCTCTCAATGTGCCTTCATTCTTTTTGTACACTCACTTGCAGCAAACAACTTTCTTTTCTTGGGTAATTTCACCAGGTCCCAAATGTTGTTTTTATTTAATGACTCTATCTCCTACTGGATTGCAACCAACCATCTGTTAAAATCACTGCAAATGACTGCTTCTGAATATGTATCAGGCTCCTCAGTAGAATCAATACTATTAGCTACACTCAATGTATAAGCTACCAAATCTACTTCTCCATATTTTTGTTGAGGTCTAATATATTTACGAGGTCTAACATTAGCAATCTAATATTGTGGTGTTGCTAGTTGTGTAGGCAAAGTAGACAAAGTATTACAATTTGTTAGCTTTGGACTAGACTAGTCTTAAACCTCTTATCTATCTTCTGAAATAATTTCCAACTCCACTTGAGTATTTTGGTCTTGTTAGTCAGTTTTACAAAAATCACCATGAGGCAAATTTTGAACCATAGCAAGTTCATCAAACACTAGATCTCTACCAACCACCATTTTTTCTATCTCAGGTCACAATAACTTATATCACTTCACACCTAATTTATACCGAAGAAAGATACACTTCCTAGACCTAGGCTCCAACTTCCCACTATACACATGAACATAAATTGGATGCCCAAAAATCTTCAAATTAGAATAACAAGAAGGATTATAAGATCATACCTCTCCTGATTTCTTTTTCTTAATGGCAACTAAGGGTGAGTGATTAATCAGAAAACAAGTAGTAGTTGCACCTTCAGCCCAAAAAGTGTAAGGCAACCCAAAATTTGAAAGCATACAAAGAATATTTTCTATCAATGTTCTATTCATCCGTTTTGTCACACCATTCTGTTGTGGAGTTCCAGACACTGTCAAGTGTCTCAAGATGCTTCAGCCCTGCAAAAGCTATTGAATTCATCTCAACAAAACTCCAACACATTATCTATGCCAGATATTTTACCTGCTTTCAAGTCTTCTTTTCTATTATTGTTTTCCACTCCTTGAAGGTCTCAAACACATCATTCTTTTATTTCGAGAAGAATACCTAAACTTCTCTGAAGAAATCATCAATCAAAGTGAATTGATAATAAGCATCTTCTTTAGAAGGCATTTCGTCGATCCCCAAAGATCTGAATGGAAGTGCTCAAGTGTTCTCTTCATTTTGATTCTCTCTTTGATGAATCTAACTATTTTTTATTTTCCAAAGACACAATGCTTACAGAATTTCATATGATTAGTCTTCTATCCATCAGGAAGCCTTCTCCTACTCAACTCTGCCATGCTAAACTCCCTTATATGCCGAAGTTGTATATGTTAAGTGTAGTAGAATTGATCTTCAATTTGTGGAATTCGGGCTCAGTTTAAATATACCAATATCAAACCACAATCAATCAATCGACTTCAACCCACAACTACTTCTATCACTTTGGTTGTCACTTCTAATGTACTCACAAGGAACACAAGTATGATTATGATTAAAAAGCCACAAAGGCAAAGAGAAGACAATAGAGGCAAAGGCACGAAGGAGAAAGAACGAGGCAGCCACAATTTTCTCTAAAAAAAACCCTCAAAGCACATACACGATTTTGCTATTCTATGGAAGTAGATATATATAAGTTAGTTTAGGCTACCACAACTTGGACCAATATTATCCAACAAATGGGCCAACACATTAAAAAGGCCATCGAAGAAGTATAGTGGTCATGAGCAACATTAACTAATTAAGTTGCTTCCAATGGCCAGACTTGTTTTCGAGTTCAGCCTATAAATTGATTGTATTGAAAGTTATTTTACTCATCGACCGAGACCTGTGAAATATAATACAAATTGTCTAATAAAATTGCCCAAAATTCATTGGGTATCAAAACCCAACATCAAGTTTTGTAACTTCTTCATCTGTCAAGAAAGAAATAGAAACTGCTGCATCACTTACAATTATGGTACCCTACAACATGTATGACTGAGAGAGCGTTTGTGTCCATTCAGACAACAAAAGCACCTATACTCACCTTCCAAACTCCACATTCACCAGTATATCTATACCCCTTTGATTTAAAAGGTACTCAAAGATATGAGATTCCTCTTCAGTAATAGAACGTACCTTACATATGTAAGTGTTCTAATAGCCTCATCGAACATTTTGATTCTGATAGTACCAACTCTAGCAATTTTACAAAGTGAGTTATTTCTCATAATCACATCACCTCTCGAGACTACATCATTTGTTGTAAAACAGTCCATGTTCGGACACATGGAATGTACAAGCCGAGTCTAGAACCCAATCTTGACAATGTTTGGAACCAATGTCAAAAATCATAAGAAGCTCTCATTCAATTTGCCCATCTTCCACAACATTAGCCTCTGTTGTACTAGTAGGTTGTTTTTCTTTATCATTAGTACAAGTAACTCTGTTTTTATTTTTCAAATAGTAGCAATCAGCTCCGATGTGCCCATTTTCTTACAATAATGACATACTTTCTCTATATGTCTGGATTTCAATCTGTCCCTCATATTCTTACCAAAATATTTTGACTCCTTTCACAAATAACTAGGCCCTCAGCTTGACTCTCATATCCAACAATAAGATGGCCTATCTTCTCTTTAGACAATAAAGCATCATAAACCTCATCCACAGTAAGAGTATCACGACTATAGATTATAGTATTTCTAAAAGTAACAAATGATGGAGGCAACGAACACAACAGCATCAATGCCAAGTACTTGTTATCGGTCTTAACCTCCAATGTCTCTATATCAGCCAAGATTTCTTTTAATATAACTCTTTGACGTGCAAAGGTGCTCCAATTTCAACCATATCATAGTGATACTTTTCTCCTTTAAAATATCCTGAAAATTTTGATTTGATAAATGTAGATGAATTTGGGATTATGACTTCCGGTCCCTATGTTGCTTTTCATCCTGCATGCATCCAGGTTGAAGGTATCTTATCAAAACCTAGAAAGGCTTCCTCCAAAATCTATCAACGTGAAAATCAATCGCATCTTCGCCTGCCATAGAGTAAATTTCATGTTTCAATCCAGTAACGGAATTTCATATTTTCTGATTGTCATGTGAAAGATCAAATTTGCTCTGATACCAGCTTGTTATGATGGGAGCAAGATAATTGCAAGATGAAATAAAGCAATCATAAACAAGAACACCAAGATTTTATGTGGAAACCCCAAGTTAGAAAAAAAACAATGGATAGAGATGGAGAATCCACTAAATTAAGACATTGAATTATTTTACAAGATTTGATACTCTTAATCTAACTGTTGAAACCTATGAAGATCCTACACCATGTGGAGTATATATAAAGGCCTAATTTTGATGTTTTATATGAAGTAAAATACAAGAATCCCGAAAAAAAATCCAATTCTGACCGAACGATAGCACCTAGGTACCCATGTCTGGTCGACGCCGAGGCACCCAAACGTTGTTACTCTTCATGCTACTAAAGCCAAAGCCTCACCACCAAGCCCCCTCATCTGTAACGTCCCAAATTTTTAAGGTTTGAATCGCTATCAAAAAGGATATGCAATATCATATATAATTATGAAATGATAATTTACTCAAAATTGTAGAAAAATACTTGTATATTAATTTCAAAATAGAAATCAAAATATTTTGCTTCGACATATCTTAAACGTAAATAGCAAGATAAACGCCAAATACCATAAACAAGTTAAAATTTCCAAGTCATTATACGAAATTACATGCTCAAATAAAATTTGTTTCAGATTTCAAATAAAATAAACGATTGCAAAAAAAATTAATAAATTAAGGTTACTGCTAAAATTTTGAATTTAAGGCACGTTACACCTGATTTGATTTATTAATTCCAAATCTACGGTACAATGACTGCACTTTATTGACCACCAACCAACGACCCGTTCTAACCTGTGCGGAGTAGGAAAAATGGTGAGTATATGGGAATACTCAGTATGATATAAAAATATGGTGCAATCCCGAATAAAATATTTAAATCATACGNGCGCCCGCCAACCAACGGCCCGTTCTAACCTATGTAGAGTAGGGAAAATAATGAGTATAAGGGAATACTCAGTAGGATAGAAAAATATGGTGCAATCCCGAATAAAATATTTAAATCATACGTCAAGAAAAATCATACCGTCATCATATCTTTAGAAATCGGTAAGAGCTCAAATCATAACATATCATTTGTACTGGAATGATCATATCATCATATCATAGTATATCAAATCATATCTTTAACTTTCATAAATATAAATTTTCATCGACATGAAAGAAAAAATTTAAACGGGATAAATCAGATTTCCTACCTTGTTAACTTGCTTTAATTTTGGAAGACAAAACAAAAATCACGTTCCAACAGTTACCTTTTTTCTGCCTCTACTTTTGTGCCATGCATAAAGAATATTTTGCTAGTATCATACACCTATAAGTACATAAGCAATAATAACCTAACCTCTAAAAAACGAATTGGTATATAGTGGAAACGTGTAGGAGTGGGATATGGTTATTGGATGGGAATATTTGAAACTAAATTTTGACCAAGTCTTATTAACTTAGGATTCCCACACATACGGTTCTACAGAAAATTAAACCTAAAGCTTCGATACCGAACTGTAACGACCCAAATTTTTAAGGTTTGAATCGCTACTAAAAATGATATACAATATCATATATAATTATGAAATGATAATTTACTAAAAATTGTAGAAAAATACTTGTATATTAATTTCAAAAAAGAAATCAAAATATTTTCCTACGACATATCTTAAACGTAAATAGCAAGATAAACGTCAAATACCATAAACAAGTTAAAAT
>CAIGRP010039948.1:0-11625 GCA_903798385.1 Fraxinus cuspidata
TTTATCTGTGACTTATTTGGACTTTTTTTTAAAAATTGGGACTGTGATTGCAATTAATTTTTTCTTTTTCTTTTTGTTTTATTTAAAGAGAAGGGTATATTGGTCATTTCATAATTTTTAATTAAGAAAATAGGTGAAAATGATCTTTTGCGCAATGAAAGGTGGAAATAAGGGTGAAAATGCCAAAAAATGAAAGGTATAGACGTTTTTCACAATAACAATGAAAGGTGGGGACTTTATGCGCTAATTACCCTATAAAAAATCTCCAAACGAAAATGGGGCAATTGGCAAAGACAATCTCATTCAGAGAGCATATACTTTTAGAAAATATATAGACATAACAAAATATAACATCCCAGAAGAGGTTCCGATACCTTAAATAATGAAAATTTAGATATCTCAATAAGTTATGTCATTATAAGAAAATAAATAGAATTGAAAAAAAAAAAAGTCGTCAACAACACTTTTTTTATGATGTACTGTATCATATTATGAATAGTGAGGAATCGAAAATAAAGTCGTCGGAGCATATCGATCGAAGTAATGATTGTCCAAATAAAATGACACGATCAAACTAAAATTGAATTTACTAGAGAAACCTAAAATTTCTCAACGTGATCCTAGTAAAATTGAACTTACTAGAGAAATTCAAAGTTTTTGGATCTACAGTTCGAATACTTAAAAGTGTATACTTATGTGAAATGAAAATGGAAAAAGTAAAGTCATAATACGAAATGTATGCCTTTTTACATAATGAATTTCAAAGATTTCAATAGATAGATAAGTTATCATGTGGTGGATGTAATGACAAATCTCTATTTCATTAGCATGACAATGCATGAAATTTGATGAGCATGTAATAAATATAATTATAGACAATTTATCTAGTATGATTTTGATATTAATGTGGAAGGATTTAATATGCATGAAACATAATTCAAGTGATATAGTCATGAAGTAGAGTAAATATGCGTTGTACTCTTTTTTCCTTGATATCCGATATTTTGTCTCATTAGGTTTTCCTGACAAAGTTTTTAATGAGACAATATTTGTGGCTTAATTAAAAGAATAATGCATTCTTATTCTTTCACTAGGATTTTCCCACCAAATTTTTCTTATTAAGGTTTTAATAAGATATAATATTCTTTGTGTAATTAATGTCTATAATATACAAGATATTTATCCTCAAAATCTCCTATGTGTATAAGATTCTCCAAGAGATCAACACAAGCTATTTTTCGAATTTTCATGTTATTGTAGTCATCAAGATTGATAAATATCTCGTATGAAGATGGTGTTATTTGAAGACTATACAAAAACAACATAAGACATACTTCACCAAAAATTGCAATATTGAAACCATTGACATACAAGACAAAGATGAATTGATACAGGAATTGAAATTAGGGGGAACAACTGTACTTTTTTTGCTTCGATCAAATTTTGTCTCACTAGATTCTTGACAAGGTTTTAATGAAGCAGATATTGTGTAATGTGTCATTCAAATAGAAGTGTTGTAAATGGTATGTTTATTAATGAATGACAATTATATTCCTGCAATCTTATAAATTATTTACATTGTATTCTTAATCCTTCCCCATAAATATGGGGATTTGATTCTCAATAGAATACACACAAATCGAGTAACTTCTCTAGCTTATAACAAAATTTACCTGTAGTAGTTTTTATTTTACATTTACTGCCTTTTGTATAAGACATACAGACAGTGGAGCAAGAAACCAGATATGAGGAAAAAAAAAAAAAAAGAAAAAGAAACCAGATATGAAAATATAAAATAGAAAGAAATTGCATAGAATAAAATTCAGAAATTACTAACTTGCAGATTTTTGTTGATTATTTGTAGATTTTGAGAAGAAAATACACATAATCCTTTGCAAAATGTAGCTGAAGGAGCCATTTATTTGTAGTATTAATATGTGGCAATAATTTATCTTTTGATTTTCGAATTGTTGATTGTCTTGGTGGTTAGGTTTCGACTTTGGTCTTTTTCTTCGCTTTTGTTCACAGTTTTGAATGTGAATTTTATTGTATTTATATTTAACCACATATTTATATTGAATTTTTCAAATTAACTCTAATTTTGAGGGTATTTGTGTAAGTTATCCACATTACATTGAGGTGTAGTCCAGTTTAGCCTCCGACGAGGTCCACCCCTTGTGAGAAAGAAAGTTGAAAATAATTCAAATTTATTATTTCTTCAACGGCCTAATATTTTAAACTCACACCACACAGCTGAATATTAAAAAACAAAATAAAATGGTCCCCTTGTATGATTGGATACTTTTATATTGGTGATACACTTCAATTACACTTCTCGTTGAATTGAGAAGTTGAGGGCACTTTTTTCCGTTATGGATAGCGTCCTTTTAAAATATGTAATTATCATTTATTGCTTACCTTTATTTTCTAATACATCTTAATTTAATTTAATTTAATTAATTCATAACACTTCATGAAAACTTTAACCATATTTTGTTGAAGTTTGTTTTTCTCGGTAGTTGCTCAACTCAACTCTCGACTCGCAAGGGGGTGTCACTATTTTGTATCTCATATGTATGGATGAATATATGCAAGAATATTCCTAACTTTTCGTTGACGCGTGTTATAAAAATTTGATAGAGAGCATTCGATAATAGTAATGAGTTATGATGCATGGAAACTTTTAAGACATTATATTTTTCATTCAGAAACCAAAACTGTAAAGAAAATTTGACTAAAATATTTGAAAATTTGGATTAAAAATGTTATTTTTATGGACTTTTTGTGAACATCAGCTAACTATTTCCATCATTCAGACTTTAATTCTTATATTACAATACAATTAACAAGTGATTATAGTTTAAATTGATATTAAATAGGTTTTATTAATTAAACATATAATTTATAAAAATAAATCATATTTCTTTACTATGTTTTCACAACATTTTGTGTCTAGACATATCGAGTTTTGTCAAGTTTCATTTCGTGTTTCATTTTTTGTTTCTCAGCACACCTAACTAGATATTATTAAAAAATAAAAAATTTAATCTTGTTTAATATAATAAAACAAAAATATGTACACAATGTTTTTCACCGAATTAACAATTATTTCTTTAATATGAGGTCATCCTGTTTATTTTTCTACAAATTATTAAAGATGACGTAAGCAGATAGAATTTTTTTCATGAAATTTTTTATTTTATTGAAATTCTTAAAAGACTTTTCATTTAATTTTAGTTAACTAACTAAAATTTTGTCTTTAATTTGCTGATTGACAAGAAAGAGTGGCTCCCATTTTCTGAATTTTTCTGCATGATAAAACTGGTCCCCCATTCTACGATTGCAGGCATATTTTTCTGAGGGGACTCAAAAAGTTCAATTAATTGATGTGTCAATAAACAAGTTGAGGGATTTAACATTTGATGTCTCCATAGCAATAGAAATAGAACTTGAAAGGAACTTCTATTTCTTGTTTGTATTGTTTAGTACGTTGAACCGAACATAAATAAAGAAGAGAAAGTAATGTAGTTATTGACAAATATAGTTTAATTTGAGGTTGTAAATTCGGGAAATGTATGGAATTTTGTGTTGTCATTGTCAGGGGCCGATTTAGGGGAGCCCGGCCCAGCCCTCAGCCCATTATTTTTTTTAGTAGAAAAAAAAAATTTTGTAAAAAAAAAAAAATCCTGTGTAATTTAATTTTTTTACATATTAGTCCGATCTGGAATCCGGTCCTGGATCCACCTCTGGTCATTGTTGATGTGTTATATGGATTACATTAACTTAGTTTGGATTGGCATTCAAAATTAACAAATTTAGCCCATGTTTGATAGTCAGTATTTTGAAAAAAAAGATGTTTTGAATATTTTTTGGAGAACGTGTGATAAAAAAGTAAAAAAATTTATGAATTTACGTGAAAAATATTTTATTGCATAAATATGTGGTTGAAAATGAGTATGAGAATTAAAGAGTTTTGAAATAATGGTTCTCAAATAGGAGCATAGAGAAATTGTGTAAATTATCCTTAATTCCCCCAAAATACTATCATATGCAAATATGCGCTACTTTAAAAAATAATTTAACAATGAAATTAACAGGAAAATTTTATATAAACTGCAACATTTGAAGGGTAGTTGACCCAACTCTTTGTTACTTAAAAGTATCGTTAAGAGGTACATAAGATATTCTCTATTTTAAAGAATCAATCATTAAATTAATTTTTCAAATTAACATTTTAAAATGAATTCAAAGTATTTCAATTTTTAATGGAGGAAAATAATATAATAATTTGGAGGGAAACTAGTGAAAATAAAATATAGGTAAAAGTAATACATATTTTTTTAGAGTAATAAAATTAAATGTTAAAGTTAATGAACTCGTGCAAGTAATTAAAAAAAAAAATTCTCTTTAAATTTATAGATGCTCTTTAAAAATAGAGAGTGCGTTGGAAATACTCTAATGCTAACCAATAGTCAGAGAACTCAAACCTACCAATCTTAACTAAATTTTAGAAATAATATATGCTAACAATTTCTAACTAAAATATTTGAAAATTTGATGTTTGAAATTCGGGAAGTGTATGGATTTTTTAGGTTGTCATTGTTGATTAAGAATAATCATATTAATAACATGTTATGAATTAAAGAGAAAGAGAAGAAAATATAGAGATTCTATAGACTTGTATACTCTTTATTAAGAACCAATCTCTCATATTAATTTGTTATAATTCGGGTCGTAGAAATACAATTGTCATTTACAAATAATAATTAATTTACAATATCTTTCAATTTTGTCTTACATGAGTTTGATAGAAATTATATAATACCTAGCCACAAGTTATTTTTTGGGAATATAACTGCATTGTCAATCGGCAATGTTATTTTAACCGTAGTCACTTTTCCATTCTTTTATTGATCAAACTGTTTAAAATGTGAATACTTGTCCAATGTGTCCAGGGATACTTGTCCCTCTGAATGGAAACCAAGAAATGCAAGATGGCTTTGAGTTCGAGGATTAAGCACATTTTTTTTTTCATATATATATATCACTCTTAGCTTTTTGAAGAAATATTTTGGTTAAGGTTGCTGTGAAAATATACCCAACTACCAATAAATATTTAGTGACTCCATTTTATTATTATTTTTTTTTGTTGACGTAGGAATCCGCAGCCGCTACCCGTGAGTACGCACTGGGTAAACCTCACTCCATGTGCAGTAGCCCGCAAACCACACAAGAGAAATAAACCACATTAGGCAAGTTCGATGCGACGGGCTCGACCGAGGAAGTGTTGGCAGAGGATTTGAACTCGTAACCTTCGGTCTCCACGTTCACCTACTCTACCAATTGATTGATGATGTCACTTTAGTAGATTCATATTTTGTTTTTTATGACTATGATTTTATATATCCACTCAATTCTGTGTTATTGTTGTGAATTTAGTATTGGTATTTTTGTTTTTTTATAGTTTGAAAGAAAAGCTATCTTTTTTATTTTTTGGAAGATGATATGGTCTATGTCGAATAAAATATCCAAACAATTGTTGTATATTCACCTCGTTCAGAAAATAATGAAGCATAATATGTCTTCCAAATAGACGTATAAGGTCATATTTTTGTTCAAAAAGTAAGATAGAAATTTGTTTGAATACAAAGGTAACATGCATGGTTTATAAACAACCAACGATCACTAGTTGCATTTATTTTACTTTCTATTGAACATAAACACCCAACAAGACGAGGCTAAGAAACACGATTGCACATTTGTATAGATAATATCCCTTTGTGCTATGTGGTCTTAATTAAAATATTGTGCTACATATACATTTACAACGAACAATATAAAGGAAAGATGGAAAATATCGCAAAATGAGTCACAATTACTCAGCAACTATGAGCACAAATAGAATAATTTATATAATCTTTGTAGGGATTAAAATTTTGATTTTAATCTAAATCAAAATCATCAATTAATTATTTAACAACATTTTTAATGAGATTCATAACTTTTCAATCACAAATTTAATCAATTTTTATAAAAATCTAACAAAAATCTGATTTTAATCACACCAAACATGGTCATAATACAACTTTTTCCAAGGATGTACCACCAATACCATTGACTAAATGGTCAAAATTATATTATTATTTCATTAAGGTTAAAAATAAATCGTTCTTTTTAAAGTCACTTCCAACTTATTATGACGTAAAAAGCAAAAATCTGTACTACAAGATGCCATATTAACAATCAATAATAATAGCTGCAGATTTTTACACGTTCTTTAATTATGACCATAAACTCTGTCACACTTCATTAACTTGTTCCACTTACATGTAGAACACATGCATTCTCTGTCAAACACCACAACATCTTGAAATAATCCTAATTAGAGCGTAGGTCACTGTAAAATATCTCTTAGACAATTTTCCGAGTATGAGTAACAATGGAGGGGAAAGCATAGAAGTTGTAACCTAAATTGAAGATGTTACGCCTCCTCCAATGAGGCCCTACATGGAAATTACATGACAAGCAAACATGGGCCTACACTCCATGTCATTTTGTTCAAGAGGCAATTTGGCCGAACTCTATGAAGAGGTCGAACCCCTATGGAGGGTCGACCCCATGTGGAGAACCAAACCCTCATGAATGGGGCAAGGATGCAAGGGGCTCAAAACAAGATCCTTTTTGCAATCCTTAGTAATATGATTGAAACTGCAGCCTTCGCCCTATTTAGCCAAACATGTCGAGTATAAGTCTTATATCAGACTTTTGGGCAACAAAATATTATTAGCATTGATTAATGCCGTTTGACAAGAGGCATCTTCCTTTGGATGAGGCATATACTTTCATGCAATGGTCAGTATCCATCATCTTCTTTTATAAAAGTTTACACACAATATGTCATTCCAAAGGTAATATAAGTTTATTCTCTCAAACAACAACTTTGCTCTCTTTACCATTACATATTTCCCCAAAATCGAACCCCTTTCTTACACAAGTGGCTCGCATCTAAAGCATCTCCCACACTCAAATACATATTACTTCAATTAACTTAATCGTCGGAGTGCGCACAGCTAACTCGAACACAATCGGAGGAAACCATGTGTAACTAACAGTTTGTCCTAGTGTGTAGGAGTAGAAATTCACGGAAGACATTGAGATCTATTGACCATGCTGGATGTACAAAAATCAATGTCAACAGAAGGTATAGCACACAACATCACAGTCGCACCACTTCAACTAGTCAACGCAAATATTTTCATTTAGTAACCCATGTTTTTTATGGAGTCCAATGGAAGCAATAATATCTGTAAAATTTGAGTTTATATTGCCAAATCGTCATAAATAATGTGTTGTGAACAAACAATCAAAAATTAAAAAATATACGTCAGAAGCCTAGGATAAATCTTTTCTTCTCAATACGTAGAATCAAGACAAATTGATTCACTGACAGCACCTAATTATGACTAACCCGTTTGGGATTAATTGTAGAGCTGGCCTTAGTTTCTGATTATCCAATAATCAGAAGCTATTTTAGATATTTGATAAATTTTAAAATATTGATTATAGAAGATTTGTACTATCTGATAGGAGATTTTGTGAATGAGAAAAATGTAGCTCTTCAGATTATTCTTTTAGATTTTGTGAATGAGAAAAATGTAACTTTTCAGATTATTCTTTTAGATTTTGTGAATGAGAAAAATGTAGCTTTTTTGAGATTATTCTTTTAGCTTATCCAATTATCTATAATAAAAATCAATTTCAACCCTATTTGATTAAACAATTCCTTTTCTATTCAGAGTTTATTATTATTTAAAAAACAAGTAGATAATAAAAAATTAAGTCACATGTAACAAAGGTAATGTAATTTTATGTAAATATTTTTCTATTATGTCAACTATGCTTTTATTTTGTAGATGCATAACTTTGAGATATAATAGATATTTTTATTTTTCATTTTAAATAATTATAATGAAAATATTGCCTTAGAAAAATATTTACATTATTACAAAATGCAATAGGTTATTGAAGGTTACCCTGTCACAAAAACTCAAGGTCACGATTAAGATAAATACACTTACAATCACTTATATTGGCAAAATCATATTTATAGAGTACACATGTTATTACAGAAATCCAGTTATTTTAGATATTTACAATCACTTCATACACATCATACGTAATTCAACTTTCGATTGTTTACATTACTCAGGTCACATGAGAACCTAAAAAAATCGTTAATATACAACCCAATGTGAACTAATTTACAATTGTTGTAAGAATTGGATAAGTGAAACAAGTACACGATTAATCACGAAAACTTTTGACTTACTTCTTCCACAAGTGCCACAATTGACCTTTCATCTGAAGTCACGTTTGGGTGGAAATTGTTTTCTACGTTCGTTGCACTAGTCAAAATTCAACAAATCTATGCAAATTTTAACTTTTGGGAAGGTTTTTTTGGTGACTACAGTCAACTACCAAAACCTTTTTCAGCGAAAAAGGATATTATTTTTAATTAGAATCTTGATATAAAAGGATGTTAAACTTGTGCGACATTATAGGTTTTATATTGGAGGGAGATAATTTGAATGTAACCACACGGCTGATTTTTCGGTTACTAATATGGTTAATTTGCGGATTTATAAAATGCAACATAAAATCTTGTACGTGTCCATTTTCCTGTTTAAATATTCAAAATTGGGAAAAATACATAACTACTAAATTATGAGAATCACATTTCATAACTAACAATCTCATAAAGTAGTTTAAAAAATTAGGTGGTGGTATGTTGGTAATGGCGGTGCATTACAGGTAACGTTGGAACGTTAAACTTAACACCTGCGTGGTGGTGGTGGAGATGATGATGTGGCAGATGTGTTCAGAAAATAGATCTATATGTGTGGCAGTAATGGTGCGTAGCAAGAGATGATAATGCATTGAAGCTGATCTGTGTGGTGGTGGTAGAAAGGTTTTGAATACCGCGGTCACATTCAGTCACAATTAACATAGATTCGATAGCAGAGGTTCACAACAAATAAATCAATACACACTGCAGATTAGCACCACAATACATACAATCACAATCGATCATAATTAACATAGACTTAATCACAATCGGTTATAATTAATACATACTTAATCACTGAGAATCACCAAATATAAATTCGCACAAACTGCAGACTAACACCACAACCCATCACAACATCAATCCAAAATAACAAGCCAGTCAATAGATTGAACAAGGAACTCCCACCACCACCTCCTTCAACGTACTAGCATCACTACCACCCGCACTGCATCATCACCACACCACCGCCTCTAACCATCACCTGCATCAAAATCTACCACCTCATCTAACGATCCCAACAACATCGATTGCTATATGCCTACCGTAAGGAGCCGCATGAGTAGGGGAGAGATAAAGTATAGGGGAGATTGGAAATTGTATATCTGAAAAAAAAAAATTAATGCAAATGATGGTATTTTTTGGCAGAAAAAGTATAGAGAGGAAAGTTTTGAGAGATTTACACTCTGCTTGATCCACATTCTTATAAAAATTTATTTTTTCAAAACTCATTTTCAACTGCACATTGTTTAATAAAATAATATTACATGCAAATTCAAAATTTTTTCTTATTTTTTAACCACATATTTTTCATCAAATTACTATTTAAAATACATTCTCTCCCCAATAGTGTGCATCAAACATGGTCTTAGATACACTAGAGAGATAATGGAAATTGTGTTTCTGGAAAATTTTTCTCCCCGATTATTAATGTAAATTGATAAATGCGTTTTACATTTATTCGAGCCAAATTACTAAAATTTAATATCGTTTAAGTGTTAAATTTTACTTAACTTTGGTTAATTTTCTTTGGTTTTAGTTTTGGACCCGTTTCTAAACGTTTAGAATAGAAAGAAGACTAATTTAATAAAAGCTATAATTTCGTGATCAAATTCCACACTTTAGAAATTGAAGATGACATGTGCTGCAGAAATAAATGGACTCGAGGACTAAATTGTATTAATTGGGAAAAGTGAAGCTCTGGAGACAAACACCACATTAATGGATCTTGCCACTTGGACTTGCAATTGGTATAAACTTCAAAATGAATTAGATCCCTAGGTGGCGACAGAAACAGGTTGATATTGGATGAAAATTTAGCTCTTGTTTGGTGGTTATATTAAAATTATATTTTTAGTAGATTTTGATAAAAGTTGATGAAGTGTATGGTTAAAAAATTGTGGGACCAATGAAATATGTGATCAATATTAATTGTTTGACTTTGATTTAAATTGAAATCTGATTTTAATCAATACCAAACATGAGCTTTAGTTGGGCCTCGATAAGAAAAGGAGAGAAAAAAAAAGGGGAAAAACACGCATACAGAGACAAATATATACAGTGGAGGCTGGGGGTAAGAAAAAAAAAAGTTGCACACGCGTAGAGAGGTCAAAAAAATTGGAAAAAAAAAGTAGATAGACATGACCGAAAATTGGACTAAAAGAGGCGGCTGTTGGGCAGAATGAAAGTAGGACAGACGGCATCACGCAGAGAAAAGAAAAAGGCAGATGCAGCGGCAAAGGAATTATTTCCAAATTTTGCAATAATTCATCAACAATTGCGCTGGAATTAATCAAGTTTCATCAAATTTTGATAATATCTTTTCACTTTTATTTGTTTAATTCCGATATAATGAGCAACTAGATTTTTTTAGTGTTAAAATTTTCGATGAACCTTGTATCATGAACTTGATTCTATTTATTTTTGACATTCAAAACATATTTTCAATTCTTAAATAATTGACATGGATTTAATTTTCTCTACAATTATATGCGCAATAATTGTATCAGTTTTGTGACTTAACATTACTTTCAAAAGATTGAAAATAAGTTAAACATAATGTCAATTCGTCGTAGAATCCGATAGGAAATAGAAATATATCTCTATACATTACGTGATCTTTAAGTATTCGTAAATCCTCAATACATTTTTATATATTCGTATCCATCATAGAAATATAGTCGGGTCACATGTAAAAATATGTTTAATTCTACTCGGGATATATTGTTAAACAAATTATGAATATTGATCTTCATAATTGAATCGCGTTGTCAATTTCGTAAATTTTAGAGTTAAAAGGAACCGATATAAGGAGATTTGAGATCCTAATATGCTTTTCATCATCATATTTTTATAAAACTTGCATTTAATTATAATCTTGCATTTATTTTAGTTAAGTTAGGTCTTGCATTCATAAGTATATTATTTAATTTATAGGAAAATTTACAAATTTCAATTGTTTCAGTTAATGCTGAGTTAATTCGAATTTGAACTAGCAAAATCTCTATGGGAATGGTAATTGGACTCAAATTCCATTATACTAATAGTTAACGAACTGTGCACTTGAAGTATTTTAAACGAAGAATATTTTCTTGACATAATGATGTTATTTTTATTACTTAGTTAGATGGAATCTAAAGATATTTAATAAATCTTAATTATCACCCGATTTATGAATTTAAAAATAATTTTCCTTATTTTTTGAAGAGGAAATTACACAAAATAAAAGTTTTCAAGATTCAATTTCAAATTTGAGATAAGGTTTCACTTTTCAAAAATCA
>CAIGRP010039952.1:0-20808 GCA_903798385.1 Fraxinus cuspidata
TGTTTGAATCGTACGTGGTGGATATACCGGTGGATAGTTGTGAAGAAGATACCTGTGTGTTTGCCGATACGATAATAGGTTGTAATCTCAAATCTCTAGCCAAAATCGCAGAGAAAATGGCATGCACATGAAATTCTTGTGCTGTAGTTATTGGTATGTTGATGTATTTTTCGTGATTTCGAGGGAATGTTACACTTTTCTTCCCCAACTTTTGCCTAACCTTTCGATTATATAGCAAAATTCGCCCTCATTTCATTTTGTCATTAAATGACGGATTCGTCATTAAAAAAAAAAAAAAACATAAAAAGCAGTAAAATAATTAAAAAAGGAAAAAAAATTATAAATGAAGTTTCATAATTTCTCAAAAGTATAAGGATACGTTTGACATGAATTTTGAAAAGTCAAAATGATAAATGAAGTTTCATAATTTCTCAAAAGCTGCTTTTCGACCCATTTAAATAATTTTATGATAGTTAGAAGAGTTTTTAGAGGACTTAATTTCTATGTGTGAATATGATTCTATTTGATTCTAAATTCAAGAGAATCAAATCAAACCAAACCATGAACCAATAATTTCTTTTGATAATAGAACTAAGTGATTTTTGCTAAGATATGGAATTAAATCGAACCTAATAGTTTGGTTCTGATTTGGTTTGATTCTAGTTTCATTTCTTAAATTTTCAGATTTACACAAATCCATAAGCTAGTAATATATATGTAAGTAAAAAATAAAAATTAAACATTAACTATTTAACATGTTCAAATTATCAATCATCAAGATCACAAAAAGTCCAAATTAACAAACAAAATATAGTTATAATGTAAATACACAAATCAATTTTCATTCCAATATAAAAGATTGTTTAATAAGTAATAGTCTTGATTCACTAAATTAATTGCAGCAATTTCGACGACACACCTCTACAATAAATGATTAACTATGCAAAACTTTTAAAGTTCACTTTTATAAACAACCATTAACCATTTAATATTCCATGAATGTTTATTGAATTTTTATCTATTTGTGAAGAACACAAATAATTCATCAAACAATTAAGGGGAAAAAAATAGTTTAAAGGCTTTTTAAATGGCTAGCCTATTTCATTTTCAGATTTTGAAAAAGTTTCCTCCACTAGCGTGATAAAATGCGGTATCAGCTTGTCTTGACGTTGTGTAAATTGAAAATGAGTGAAGGAGAAATGATTCAAATAAATACAAAATTAAGGTGTACATAATTAATAAGCTGCCTCCAATGACCCAGAACCGATTAATTGGTTGTATTCAATTAATGGATTGTTTTTAATGAATACAAAATTAAGGTATCCACTAATATATATATATATATATATAAACGTTAAGTTTGGTTCTGATTCCCGGTTCTAGAACCAGAACTCGAACCCAATGGTTCTTGATTCAAATAATCAAAACCATTAATTTTTTTGGTAGATTCGAACCAAATCACTCGATTTGGTCTGAACATTTTATCCACCCCTAGCTTGACCATATAGATTTCCTTCATGTTCAGTTTATTGTTACTAATTTATTGATTATAAACTATTTTCATACTATATCAATGATTAAAATATATATTTAAACTATAAATTTAAATGCCGATAAAATAAAATTAAAGTCACAATAAAGTGATCATGAAATTGGGTAGTTAATTAATAGAAAATTATAAAATACACCCTGCATGCTTTTCAGGTATAATATTCACTCAATATTTTGCAAAATTACAATTTGCATGTTGCATTTTATTTATCGATAACAAAACCCAAATTTTGAAGGTGTTAGGATTTATGTTGTATTGACAATTTTTTAAATAGAAAGATTATTACAAAATAATAGGATTGTTATAAAATAGTTGTAAAAGTTAAGTAATCTTTTGGAGGGTTGTATAGATACATTAAGAGTATTTGGATTCGAGAGAAAGAGTTTCCAGATTTACGCTAGCCTGACGCATAGATGATTCTTGAGCAGAAAAAGCAAAATCATTGTCGCATGTCTATTGCTCGAGCGACGGTGTTTTCCGAGGAATCCTAGTTCACTATTTTCAAGAGTTTTATCTATCATATATACATCTTATTATAAATACCAAATGTCCAGTACGTTTTTATGTGTGATTGTTCATTATTTTACATCCTCATTACATCAATTCAAGAACACATCCAATTATTGAGATTAAACTTTTGATTCTTGAGATCAATCAACCACAAATTTGAGAAAAACATCAAATTCGCATAACTCAAAACATCCACTTTTAAAACACAATCAGATAGGTGATTTCTCATTAACTTTCAATGGTTAATGAAAATTGAGGGAGGTTGGACCACAAATGCAAGAAGAGTACAAGGACAAGGTGTTAGCGATCTACATGTAATAGACAATTTAAAAAGATTGGGAGCATGTGTGAGTGAAACACGTTCTAACGGATTTTGGAGATTGCAGGAATCAGTGAGTCTAGGGGGGTTTCTAGGTTGGATCATATTGTAAGTTCTTATTGTCTATATTGGAAGTTACTAACTTGGTCCCAGAAGTTTTACTCAATTAAGAGATTTCTCGTCATCAAATCTTGTGTTATTTACTGCTCTATATATTATTGTAGCAATATATAGGATAAAATTGATTTAGTTGACTAAGTATTTAGAACAATTAAAAAGTGATTTGTTGCTTTTTGTTGGTAAGTTTAGTTATGCATTAGTCGAACTAGTAACTTTCAGAGGAAAACACTATAAATGCTTACAAATTTACCTTTATAAATAGCTAAACAGAGTGCCTTTAATTAAAAATAATGAATCACACGTTTTGTTTTACATTACTCAAGCATTTGCATATCATTTATTATTTTTCAAAATTATAACTCTTTTATCTATGTATTTAATTTATCTCTCTATTACATCTATCATCTCATAACATAATTTCTATTAATTCAAATATTTTTAATATATTAGTAAATTTAATTGTTTTATTTTCATTTATCAAACAAAAATATTTATTTATATAAGTAATATTTATATTTTTCTTCCATTTTTAAATGTTTCAAAGTTTCTCTTAAAAAAATAATAAAAGAAAAATAACATAAAAATAGCGTATGGAACTTTTGTTATATTTCCAAAACATTTATTCTTTTATTAAAATTTATTTTCTATTTTTTCAAGTTGTGGTTTAAAGAAAATGAAGATAAGAATTATAAAATAGTTAAACAAAAGCGTTATATAACATAATATGTAGGGTGTGATTTGTTTTTTTTTTTTTTTAATTGTCTTTTGGTCTGTTAGTTATCTAAAATGTCAGTTTGTAAACATTTATATTTTTTTTTTGTTACCAGTAAGTAAAATATAGTATATAAAATGTAAATTCGTAAAATATGGTATGCAAATTGTAAATACATTCGAAACGCCTAATGCATTTTAAAAAAATGTTCTAATTAATTACTGACACTTGGTAGTGGATAATTGACCAAATTATTCATTTTTGTATTAGAATTTCAATAGTTATATTTTGTTTTGGAGGTAAGATTGTAATGTAATAGCTTAGTATATGATAAAAATATAAAAAAAAATTTATTTTTATTTTTAAATGGTTCGATTTGTTTTAAAATCGTTATTAAAATTTCAAAAGCTAAATGCGTTTTAAAACGGTTTGGCTTAATTCAAAATCGTTTCGTTGATTGATCGGGATTTAGAAGTAATTTCTATTTTTCAGTTTGACGATTTTTGCGTATAATCTTATAATAAGTCATTTGTCTTAACAGTAAAATAGAATTTACTTTCATTTAAATAAGGGAGTCACTATTTTCATCCACCATTTTATATATTTATCCCACTATAAAGCTATCCTCTACTAAAATTTAAAAAAAAAAAATTTTTAAAAATTATATTTATCCACATTATATTTCAACATTATCCTTGTTAAATTAAATCGTTTAAACATTATATATTCATACCACTTTTATATATCTATCCCATGCTAAATCTATCTCATTATAATTTTAAAATTTTGTCCAGGGATGGATATAGTTCGATTTGGTTCTTTTAAGAATTGAATCGAACTATAATTTTTTTTGTATTTAGTAAATGGAATCGTATGTTTTAAATTTAATTATTAGGTCTGTTTCAGTTCCGTACCATAATTAATTTTTTTAACATTTACAACAAAGAACCAAATCGAACCAGAATTTTTGGTATTTAATAAGTAGAATCTTCAGATCTAAATTTAATCATTAGGTCCGATTCAATTCCGTACCATAATTAATTGTTTTAACATTTACAACATTAGTACTACATTAATTCAACTAATGACGTGTTTAATTTTTACTTTTACAACAACATTGCATCAATTCTTATAAAATAACATAGTCCAGTTTAAAAATATACAAATAGCAAGTTATCTAATAAAAACAATTCACAAAAGCATACAAATTATCAAAAAGTTAATAATAACACTATAACATCGGTGATTACATCTCATTGATTTCTTTGTTTCAAGTCTTCAAATCTATATAAAAAAATGTATAAATTAGAAATTACAGAAATAAAATATTTTTATGTATTGCTAGTACTTACCAACTGTTTTAATTATCTATTACTTGACTTGTCACACTAACAAATTCTACAAGAAATAATTGAAAAAATTAACTAATGTAAATTAACAAAAACTTGTCCAACTAATTAATAAGATTTAATGTGAGAAAACATAATAAATATTTTATTACCTGTCTCAATGTCTTCATAGACTCGTTCTCTTCAATGTACATTCTATATTGGGAAACTCAATGAATAGGGTTAAAAAATGGTAAGATAAGGAGAGCCGCAATCGCGCAACTTCTATCATTTAAGAAACGACAGAATGATAGAGAAAAACTTAGATCACTCATTTTTTATTCTTTGAAATTTGAATTTTAAAGTTGGGCTTGGGCTAAAAATAGGAAAATGATATTTCGACCTCAATTTGCTGGCAAATGAAATGAAAAATTATATTTTTGGGATCAATTAATTAGTTGGCAAATTTATTTAGAAATTAATTAAATAATTTGGTTAGGGAGATTCGGTTCTTAATCTAGAATCGAGAATCGAACCAAACCCACTTGTTCTCGATTCTGATACGAGTTCGATTATTAAACTTGAGAAAAACATAACCGAACCGGATCGAACTCGGGGGTTATGTCTTCCCCTAATTTTCTCTATCCCACTTTAGATTGCTGTTGAATATTTTACGTACTCAAACATATATATTGTTAGAAACAAAGTTCGACAAAAGATAAAGGTCAACGTGGATTTCAAATTTAGAAGTCATTTAGCCCATGTTTGTTTCACATTCATTCAAAACTCTTTTTTTTATATACTCATTTTCAACCATCTATTCACGCAATAAAATATTCTACATGTAAACCTATATTTTTTTTTTCTACATTTTATTTATACATTCTCCGAAAAATTTAAAACAATATTTTTCCAAACAAACGGCCACCAAACAAGGGCTTGTCGTTCTTGCACAACCTCTATCAACGAACACGTCAGGTAACTAGAAAGAAAAATGACAGGAGAAAATAGAAATTTCCTCAAGAAGACAAAATCCGGCCTGTGGAATTGGAAAACGGTATCATTTCTTAGTGAGAAATGTCAAGAAGATAATCAATAAATTAGTGTGTTTTTACAGTTATGTGTAAGGAGCCTCCATTGGTTGCAGAATTAAGTCATTTTGTTTAGCTTATTGTTACGTTGAAATTCGCAAGCGTATGAGATCGATGATAAGTAATAATAAAGTGAGTTGTGAATTGTTGTCCCACGAAGAATAATGGTTAATCCTAGTTTACTAATTACTGCTAAATTCGATGTTCGTGACACAAAAAATGTGATTTTGTTGTTATTTATACTAATTCTAAACCAAGGTAACAATAAAAAAAATATTTTGTCAAATATGTAAATGATTGTATTGAATTTTGAATCTTCTAGTGCCATTTATTTCAGTTCTCGATTCATAATCTAGTCAATTTCATGCTTTCGTGACAATCGATAATGTTAATATATTTAATTCTCTTTTCCAAGATAAATTAAGTCAATTAAATAATGCAATGAATATGCAAAATCAATCAAAAAATCAAGAAATAACTAAATTACTAGTTTTAACAAATATGCAATATGGTTCATCATTCATCCAATATAATTAAAAGAAAAAAAAACTAGCCTAACATTCTAATGATTAAATTATATAAGAAATATTGGGAAAAAACACCCGGAAAAGAGAAATAATGAAAGAAGTGGAAAAATCCATTCTCTTAATTTGAATCTTGAAAAGTGATGAATATTCTTCAATAATCTTGTGTAATCCGCCTTGATCTTGATGCTCAGCCTCTTTATTGAATGATTTTTTTTTTTAAATGGATCTAATTTTTGAGAGGTGAGAGAAAGCTCCTCCAATGGCTGCCCCTCATATATTCTATAAGATGAAATTATTTTAAGATTCACGTCCAAATTGCATTCCAAAAGAATTTCAATCAAATAAGGAAAGTTGCTTTCGTGTGCGCATGATTTAGTCTTTGCATAGCCTTCAATATTTTGGTCATAATTTTCTCTCCCGATATCTAATGAGGTGATTCAAAGTTCGTTGAGAAGTTAAGTCAAAGGGTTACAATTTTTCTAGGATTAGAATTTTTCCAATTCGAACATTTTCTATTCCGAAAATGAGTCTCAAACTCTGGTAGAAAATCTGGAATATGCCTTGTGCCGTTGAAAATTGATTTTGTAAATATCATTTGATTATATTTCATTCCTTTTTTTATTTCTTATTGTATCCAATTGATACCTAACATTATGAAATCTTCATCGTGATGTCCATCATAACTTTTAAGTATTTGTACTTTAGTCCCCGAATTTTAGATTTGTTTCATTTTATCACTTTTCCATCTTTCTTCCAATTCTTCGTCCAAACATTAGTTTTTCCTAATAAAATAAATAAATGATAAATTAGGCAATAATCCATCCAAAGAATAACAAAATATCATTATTTAGGACCTCAAATAAATGTAAAAACTACATCTTTCAAAATTCACAAACTTAAATATTTGTTTGTACTCAAACAAAACAAAAATCCAAGTATAGGGCAAACACACAAACATGCAAAAATATTTAGTTAGCTAACCCAACACGTTATCTCAGAATTGAAATAATGACATTAAATTTAAGCACGGCTTCAAGATCACACTACAGAAATCAAAGTCTAATTTTCCATTGTAAAGTCGACGTGTGCGTGAATAATTAAGCATAGTATCATGAAATCACAAGTTGTTCCATTCTCGACCCTTGATGGTCAAATATGTTCTTCTCCTCACACGTGAGATTCACACACCCCCAAACTTATCTTTTTCGCTCTTTTCAATTGTGTGATATAAAGTTGAATTTTATACTATTCTCACCTCTTTAATTTAGGTAAATTTCACCAATTGTAGTTCAGCATGTTAATAAACAAAAATTCTTCATCAAGTTTGGTTGCTTCAATCACTAAGACTAAACTAGGATAATAATCCTTTATCAAAAGTCAAATTTCCCTCAATAAGTGTTTGAGACTTAATCAAGGCATTTTGTGCGAATTCTATTTCATACACTTGCTTTTTCTAATTTTCTATATTTTTCTTCCTCGGATTTTTTTTTTCAAACACTTTTTTCTTTATTTGCAATATTCTCTCCCTTAACCTTTCTAAATAACCTATGTAACAAGGTTTAGGCCGATTGCTCCCAAGTAAGTTGACTTTAGGACAACATATTTTAACATTCTTATAAGCTTAATAACTTGAGTCATAAAACAAGCGAGGAGAAATTTTCAAATAAAATATTTTTATGCATTGATTAATGCAATGTCTCTCATTAAACATCTATTCAAGTACCGACTTCTAACTTAAGACTTTCACTCAATTTCATCCCATTGGCATTAAACAATTTACACAAAATTTTTAATTTCACGTATTGAATCCCCATTTATCTCAACATCTTCATACAACAGTGAAATCCCATCAATCTATTTAAAATTTGGTATAAAGGTGTAAAATATAGTGATTTTGGGATAACATCTATGGTCCACTATTTCAATTTATCCACTTAAGAAATCAATTCATTCCTACACAATGCTTAATTTAATTCTTGTGCTCAATATATATCAAGATTCATATGGAAAAGCGAAAATAAGCTAAGCATGCAACATATTCACCATTCATAGATAAATTCATAATTCAATATATTCCTCGTTACTAGACATGCCAACTAACTCATATAAGCACACAAAAAGAAAACATTTTTTGGAATTTCTCAAATTTTCAATTTTTTTAATATCTGACGCAATAAAAAAAATTCATGTTTTCCACTCCCAAACTTAAACTAGACATTGTTCTCAATATTCTAAATTCTAAGTCCACATAAAAAGGGGGTAGAGAAGAAAATGAAGAAAAAACTCTCCTAATATGACGTGAAATCCAATGGTTTGCTTGTCCTATTTCTCCCATTGTCTCATCGGCCAATGTTGGTTTAAGTGTTCCACAACGTCATGTTCCTATACAAAGCGGTCAAATAAATTATATAAGGCTCAAAAACCTAGAACAAGTGTTACTTAACTCAAACATCTAATAAACCAACAAATGTCTCAAGAACCTAAGGGAAAACGAGAAATTGATGATTAGTCCCTAATAATTAAATAAAAACTGATCTAAATAATTATAACTCTAGAAAACATAATAAATAAAAGGGATAGAAGCATCGGATTGCCTTCCAACAAGCGCTTGTTTAAAGTCTTTAGCTTGACTTTTGTTATTTATAGAATCCTAATGGTGGCTGAAAAAGAGAGTTCTCAGCCCTACATTTGATGCAGTCATTGTACTTCCTCGGCTCATCATCAAGTATCCAAACAATCTTGTTTCCATTGTTGTTCCTACCAACAATTCCTCCTGCGTCTAGCCTACCTTTGTAGCTCTCCCAATGATCCACTCGTTGGCAATTCTCAAAGTAGGAAGGTTGCTCGATTGGATTCTCCATGACGAAGCTCTGATGCTTATCCTCCACCATTAGGACTATTACATTAGTATCAGAATCCAGCAAGGCTCGACTTGTAGACAAGAATGACCTTCCTAAAGTCAACTAGAAAAATGAACTCCTCTGCCTTGATAAGCTTGTTTTCGACTATTCCATAAGGGTGCTATAGTGATCGGTCCTCTAGCTAAGGATAATAGATGCTGCCTTAGGATCTCTTAATCCCAATTTCCTATAAAGAGGCAAAGGGATTAAATTAATAATCGCTCCTGAATCAATTAAAGGGTTGCAATTCTTCTAGAAGTAGAATATTTCCAATTTAAATATTTACTATTCCAAAAATGGGTCTTAAACTATGGTTCAAAATCTAGAATATGTCTTGTGTGGTTGGAAATTGATTTACAAAGATCATTTGATTATATTTAATTTCTTTTTGACTTCTTATTGTATCCAATTGACACCTAACACCCCAAATCTTCATCGTAAGGTCCGTCACAACTTTTGAGTATTTGCACTTTATTCCCCGAATTTTAGATTTGCTTCATTTTATCCATTTTCCTTTCTTTCTTTCTTTCTTTCTTTTTTGTTTTTTTTTTTTTCAATTTTCCGTCCAAACATGATTTTTTTCCTAATTAAAGCAATAAATAACAAATTAGGCACTAATCCACCTAAAGAATAACAAAATAACATCATTTAGGGTTGGAATTGTTAGGCAGATCTTAGTCAATTTCAAGCTCATTTTGTTATAGTTGCTTGCAAAAATATTGTCAACATTAATGAGATGCTGCCTATTCATGAATCCACAAGTCGAGCAAACAGAATATCAAAACCTCTTTTGGAAAAATCCAAATTTCTTCATCCTTTACCATCCAAAAATAATGAAGACGTAAACCCGATCAAAGCTGGAATTTATTTTGATCTATGGACCTAAAACTGTGTGATGTCATTGTGGATCATTTAATAGTTCATTTCAACATCCATTTATAAGGTCAATTGAAGAATAATAATAATTTTCTCAAGCTTGTTAGCCATTTGTCATCTCTCACAATAAGATAAATTTAAAGTAATGCGCTCTATTTAAATTTCTTGTAATATTACCATTAGAGGCATTCTAAATGGAATGATTTAAGTTTAGTATTTCCATTTTTATTTATTTATTATTATTTTTTTGGGACAAAATATGAACGCGTATGATTTGGGTTTTGCACCATGAGTAACGAACATTTAGTCAGAAGGACTTTTTTATTTACTTTAGACTGCAAAAGACGAGATGGAGAAGCTTTAGTCTCATAAGCATAGAATGATACTAGAGATAAGTTGTGATGAGTTTCTTGAGGATTACGTTGATTTTGATTGTGGGAAGTAAAGAAAAATTTCAATAGTATTGATAATTTGTGTCCTGGTTATTAATTCTTGATCCTTCAATTAAGAGAGACCAGAAATTTGTATTGAAATACATTGATTAAACATTATAATATTTATACCACTTTTAAATTTCTATTTCTCTGTATGTATTTGAATTAACTGTGTCTCTTTCTTTGTTTTTACCTATAGCTGAAGAATACGTTTTATGAAGATTACTGTTTTAGTTAAACATAAAAAAGTCCAAAAGCATTTAACGAGATAAATATTAATGGATGAATTTAGAGCGATAAACTTTATTTGGTTTTATTTAGGACTAGACATGATCCTGTTCGGTTCGTTTCTCTTCAAAATCGAATCGAACCAAAATTTTTGGGTATTTTATAAATGGAACCGTCGAGTCTAAATATAGTTATGGAACCGTTCGGGTTCGGTTCAGTTCCTTACCATAATTAAATTTTTTAACAGATTTCTAATGGTCAACGATCGGTGTTCGTGGTTGGAGGTCGCGATTTCGATGGGCAGTTGGAGGGTGGAAGTCGGACTCAACAGTCGACGGTTTCGATTTGGATATGTAGATGTAGGTTTTCAATTTATCAAATGGTTTGGAGTCAGTGACTCAGTTACTAAGTAAAAGTGTGAAATTGGAAAGAGAATGATAAAAACTTAAAAAAAACCTAGATTTTGGGCTAAGAATGAAACTAATAATTTGACCAAAAAATTGAATTTAGAAATTGGGTTGGGCTAGGCTAGCTAGGCATGGACTTGGCTAGTGAGTTAGAACATTAATGAATAAATTAATTAATTTGCTAAATTGTTTTTAGAAAAAATTTAAAAAATCACTTAATTTAATATAAAAATTTTAAAAAATATATTTAAATTCGGTTTTTATTCGTTTCTTCGGTTTTGGGTCTAGAACAAGAATCGAACCAAACCCGTCGATTCTCTGTTCAGATACTCGTTCGGGTATTTAACTTATAAAGAACCACTCAATTCGATTCGGTTCGGTTCAGTTCGAGAATTTTGTCCAGCCCTAGTTTTATTCTTATCCTTTTAAGTTAATTTACTTAATATTAAAAATGTAATACACTTTTTTTTTTTTTTTAAAAACGTAGATCTATAAGATGATGGTTATATTGACACCACAATTTTTATTAGATACACCACATTTTAATTGCAGTTAATCTCATCAATCTTTGCTCATTACAGCAATTATTTTTTTAATTTTTTTTCCGTCGAATTCATATTTCAACATTCCATTAATTAATCTATCTCGTCTTTGATAATGATTTATATCAAATATTTTGTTTTCATGTTTTAAAATGAGGAAAAAAATTTCGCAGTTTTTATTTATTTATATTTTAAAAAAAATGATGGGAAAATTAAGAGAGAGATTATAACATCCTTGGTTAGTGGCCGATTTATAGTTGGGACAATGGGGTTAGTTGTTCCAACACTAACATGAGTGTTCTCAACTAAGATTTTGATGGATTTTAAGAGATTATGAATCTTAAGAAATTTTGAGGATTTTAATGAATTTTCACAAATTTTATAAGAATCTCATTAAACCCCTATTTGATACACATTCTTTCAAAATACATTATTTCATAACTCATTTTCAATTACACATTTTTCATTAAAATAATATTTTTCATCACATCAATAATTTTTCCTTACTTTTTAACCACATATTTCTTATCATATTACTATTTAAAATATATTCTTTTCTCAATAATATCCATCAAACACACTCTAAATATGGTGAAATTTTTTTAAAAAAAAAATTGGTTATGTGTATTTTTAATCTTGAAATTCATTCAAATCTTTTAAAATTCTTCTATTAATGAAATCTTTGTAAATCTATTAATTGAGAATACCTAAATTTTAAAGAATTTCGTTAAATCCTCAATTGGGGACACCTAAATTTTAATGTGTTTCATTAAAATTCATTAAAATCTCAATCGTGGACAACGTTGTAAATTTCAAATCCAATTTTTTTGCAAAACATTTTCAAAAAATTCCTCATAATTTTCAAGTTTATCCACACGGTTAAAATTTTATGAAATTTGCCCCCCACAACTTTACAATCTTAGCTCCGACCCCCGTGACCACATCTGAATATAGAAGATTATCAACATTTCTTCTTCATTAAACTTATCAAACACCCATAAATGTCTGTCCAATTAATTTACTGCCGAGTGATTTGTGCTTAGGAGATGATATCATTTTCAATACACATGTGACTTTCAATAATCCCAAACGTCAACCACTTCACATTTAGGTAACTAATATTTTCACTTCCACTGTATTTTTGTCCGTCCCTGATTTTATTTTTAATACGAATTAAGAAAATTTATTTACTATTATTGAAAAAATATTTTTTGTCAAAAACTTTCATAATTTACTCTTATCTAATTATCAACAACTATTAGTAAATTGGTGATAGTTACTGAAATTAAATAAGAATATATTAGTAAACGAACAAAACAAAACATTCTTAATAAAAAAAAATAAAACTATATAATTGAGACAAGAAAATAATGAAAGTCAACATATATAAATGAGATGGAATGAGTATTAATTTTTCATTGTAAATATTAAGGCTGAACAAAAAAATCGCGAAATCGCAAACCAAACCGAAGTCATCAATTTGAAATCGTTGGTTTGGATCCACGTAGACCTGCATTTTTTTTCCTCAAATTGAATCAAACAGTTTCAAAATGATTTGATTTAGGTTTTAATTTTCAAAAACTGCACAAAACAAGATCGAAATTTTTTGTAATTAAAAAAAAAATTTATTAAATTATAAATTCTCGTATATAAATTTTATTAAAGTAAAGCTTTTACAATTTAAAATGTAAACCAATTACAGATACAAAATGATACACCAAATTAGGCTCAGTAAGGTACATCACATTTATAAAAAAATAGATTTAAGTTTTTGAAGTTTTTAACTTTCAAATACATGCAGCCCCTGTTTGGTATACATTAAAATTCTCATTCTCATTCTTCTACTTGTTTTCAACCACATATTTTTCAATAAAATAATATTTTCCATTATATCAATAATTTTTCCTTATTTTTCAACCACACATTCTCCATCAATTTATTATTTCAGAATACATTCTTCCAAAATAATGTGGCTCAAACACTCTCAGTAAATGTTTTATGGGTAGAAAAAAAACTAATTAGAATCAGCCACAAACTAAACCCTAAATCTTATATTTCTTTCGTCATTTTCGGCCATTGCCATACGCTACTAGTGTTTTTGGCGAATCAATTCCCATCATCGCCGAAGTCCTTCGTCGTGATGGCTGAAATTTTCGTAATAGATTTGGGTACGTAATTTTTATCCCAAAAGGTGTTACCACCGTATGCTCATATTTGTTTATAGTTTCTCCTTTTTCCCCTTCTCCAATTTATTCTTCCACATATATGGGTTTTAATTGGTTTGATTTTTGAACTTGGTTTTGACCGGTTCGTGCTTGCATTGGTTGAATGATGGGTTTGATTTTGAATTTGAGTTTGGGTTGGGTTAGGTTGTCGAGGTTGTTTGATGGGTGTAGTGTGGATGTTAGGTTTGATTTGGGAAGGGACCTGGGTTTTGATGGATTTAGATTCAATTTCAATAGATTCGTGTTTGAGTTTGGGTTGGTTTTGGAGGTTGAGCTTGGGTTTGCATTAGCGGAGAGACATTATAAACCCAAACAAGTTGTAAGGACCAAATTTAGATTTAGATTCAATTTCAATAGATTCCCCTGCTGCTCTCTTGCAAAGACCAAATCTATCTCCACAGAGTGGACGATGCCAATCATTAGCAGGGAGACACCGTAAACCCAAACAAGCGGCGAGAGCAAGTGCTTCATTGTGATTCAACCATCATAATGTAAAAAACTAAAGTGGAAGGTCATTAAAAAGTCCCTTCCAAGATATGAAATAACAGCCAAATGATTTGTTAGCTTTATTGAAAATTCCAATAGATTGTGAGATTTATTGATTCATGATGCGAATATCACGATACACAAAAAAAAATTATAAATTTTATTATTGGGGAATTTATCACCGTGTTTTTCCATGGCTCAGCTTCCTTTGTTGTTTCTTTTTCCTTTTTCAGATATGGATCCAATTCTGGAAGAAACCGATGATGCAATTCCATTAGAAGCTGACCCTGAAGATATGAAAATGGATGGAAAAGGCAAGAAGGGAAACAAAAGTTCCGAGGTGTGTGATCATTTTAAAATTCGAGAGATGAGAAGGCAGAATGCAATTATTATGAACAAACGTATAAGCATCATGCAAAAAATTGTGAACTAGTACATTGTGGAATCATCTCACACATTTGTACAAGAATTCATATAGAGTTCAAGACAAAAAACAAAAGAGAATGACTGGCTAAGCATGTTTAAAATTGGTGAGCTTTCTATACAAATTATTTTAATGAAGACAAATTCAATGGAAGAAATATAAATGGACCACCAACTCATGTCGATTGGGATCGAGCAGAAGTATTTCTTAGGTTCTTAAGGACTTTCTATTAACTGACTTTAAAATTTAGTGGCTCGAATTATGTGACTTCTAACTCTTTCTTTCAAGAAATATGTGAAATTCATGGAGTGTTGAATGAATTAGTTAAAGAGCCTATAACACTTTGTGGGATCCATAGCAATTAGCTTGCGGAAAAAAATATGATAAGTATTGGGGTAATATCGGAAAGTTTAATCAGTTGTTGTCCATTGTAACAATTCTTGACCCAGGATACAAGTTGGAACTTCTTAAAGTCGGGTTTGGAAGCATGTTTAAAATTGGTGAGCTTTCTATACAAATTATTTTAATGAAGACAAATCAAATGGAAGAAATATAAATGGACCACCAACACATGTCGATTGGGATCGAGCAGAAGTATTTGTTAGGTTCTTGAGGACTTTCTATTAACTGATTTTAAAATTTAGTGGCTCGAATTATGTGACTTCTAGCTCTTTCTTTCAAGAAATATGTAAAGTTCATGGAGTGTTGAATGAATTAGTTAAAGAGCCTATAACACTTTGTGGGATCCATGGCAATTAGTATGCAGAAAAAATATGATAAGTACTGGGGTAATGTTGAAAAGTTTAATTAGTTGTTGTTCATTTCAACAGTTCTTGACCCACGATACAAGTTGGAACTTCTTAAAGTCGGGTTTTGACTTATTTACGATGTAGAGATTGCGAAAATGTTAAAAAGAGTTGAAGAGACTCCATAGGTTGTATACATGCTATGAAGAAATGACGACTCACATCACTCCACCATCGGCTTCATCAAAGAAGACTACTAAAAGTAATAGTCTAGTCCTTAACAATCTGCTTTCGGCCTTTCTAAATAGATTTCTTCTTTTTTTAAAGCTAGACTTGTGCGAAACATGCAATTTGAGAAGAATGATTTGGTTGATTATTTGTCCGATCGTTGTGAAGATTTGACCGATCCCAATTTTAACATATTACTTTGGTGCAAATTGAATTAACACAATTACAAAATAGTCTCCAAAATTGCTAAAGATGTATTAGCACTTCAAATCCATGGTCACTTCAAGGTTGGCATTTCCACAAGTGGTTGGATTCTTGACTCTTTTAAAAATTGCTAAAGATGTATTAGCAATTCAAATCCATGGTCACTTCAAGGTTGGCATTTCCACAAGTGGTTGGATTCTTGACTCTTTTAGGAGTTCATTGAGTCCAAAAATAGTTGAAGGCTTAATATGTATGAAGAATTGGTTGCATAGCAGCAATGAACCTATAATACTTCGTCAATATTTGGATGAGATAGATGTATTGGATGACTTGAAGAAAGCTGTAAAATGTAACATTTATTTTCGATTATCAATTTTGATATTTTTATGCATATCGTTTCTTAGTTGCTTGTTAATATTATTAACAAGGACTAATAAATATTTTGATAGTTGTATATTATACATATGCCAAATCATGTGTTACAATAAGGGATATTGATCCAATTTTTATCAAATGAGATGTTAGTACTCTTGTACTTATTTTGATATTTTTGCTTGTAAAAGTTTGAATAGAGTGCTTGTTGCTAGATGCTAACTCGATACTTTTTTTTTTTATGAGAGGTTAGTACTCTTGTACTTATTCTGATATTATTGCTTGTAAAATCTGGAGGGCTTGTTGCTAGATGCTAGCTTGATACTATTTTTTTTGTCTTTTTGTTTATATATCGAATTCTAGACAAATATGAATGTAATTTAACATTTGACATTATTAATTATCGTTTAAACTTATATGTTAACTCGTCTTAAATATATTACCATAATGTCGATAATTAAACCGCGGAATATAACCGAACCAAATTGCAAATAATGATTTGATTTGGCTTGAAACATAAAATGGTTTGGTTTGGAAAAATTTCAAACCACCTGAAATGATTTGAGTTGAAAATATAATACAAACTGTCCAAATCAAACCGTATTCACCCTAATGAATATTTTGCTTCCGACTCATCCCACTTACTCCACTTACCCTAGTCACGGTCCACACCTTGTTTCAATCAACAATATTTTCATGTTCACTCATTGACATCTGGTAAAATTCTAGCATGCGACGGAAGAGAGGAAAGAAATTAAACCTTTTTGTCCTATGATAAACAAAAAGGAAAATGATACAAATTATGATACAAATGAGGGAATTTCTCAACGAATTCAGTATATGAAATAATTAATCTTCCTTTCATTTGTAAATTAACGAAATGTGAGGAAAATAAAGAGATGCAATCTACACGTGGCCGAGTGTGAACCTGAAAAAGAAAAGCTCAAATCACAATTATTATTTTTTTAAAAAAAATAATTGGGAAAGTCGAAGACACGTGAGCAGTACGAGGTATTTGATAGATTCAGAGGATTGCGTGGAAGCATGTCCCAAGCACTTCCCCGTGTTCAACGCTACTTTGTTACTCACAAACACAATTCAGCCTTTTCCGTACGCCAAATATCTCTTGCATCAATGCCACTCATTTTCCTGTGTGTATATATATATATTTTTTAGACTCCATTTGAATTTATTTATTTTATTAAAAATTTAGTTTTTAAAAATGAGTAATTGATAAGTGAATAGTATTTGTAGATTCTAGATCATGTGTGATTAAAATTAATACTTGACTTTGAAATGAAAAAAATTAGGAGAAGAAAATGAAACACAAATGAAGGCTTATTTTTGGTATAATTTATAAAAGAATTTAGTCTAAAACACACACCAATTAATATATCTTTTATGTTAAATTCCTCTACACCTTGAGATTTCTTTTTCTTTGTGTTTAAGATGATACTATTTCCAACTCATTCTAATTAAATTTAGTAGCTTGATGAATTTACTATTTGTATTGTAAAATAAGTTAGATGACATGACGGTCCACTCCGACTTGTATAGGTCTTGTCACAATCGACTCGAGATAAAGTTTACAAAATATAGTATGGTAACAAAGTGATTTCTTATCTCTCGTTTTTTTTTTAACTGAATCTAGCCATGTGATCTTGTCTGTCTCTTTATACATTAGATTATGGTACGTTTTTTTCCTTACTGTCAGGGCTAATAATTATAATAATCTTTAGTCATGAGATCATGAATATCGTCGCCTTTTAATTAGATGTTATTACTCTCCACTTCTCCGATTTCTTGTGAATGTTGATTGACAAATTACAGCTTATTTTCTTGAATATAACTTTTTCTATCAAGTCCTTGCATAACTAGAGTTGTGCCTCTCCACTTTTCTTGTCGAATAAAACATAAAAATGTTTCAATAAAAATAGAACTTCAATGCTTGTTTGGTAATGCTTAGAGTACATATAAGTTGGTCAAGTATCATTTTAACTACCAACAACTTTTATTTACTTTTTAGTCACACATTCTTAAATACACAATACTCATAAACACTTAAAAGCTTAGCCAAACAAACACTTAACAACTGCTTTCACAAAATTCAAACTTTATTTTAAAAAGGAGGCAACTGGTTTTCACAGGTACGTCTCGTGTTTGGGAGCTAAATAAGCAATAAAAACATTAATTGTACTCTGAAATGCACCTAGCCTCTTGGGCGCCAATATATTTGAAGTTTGAAGAATACGTACAAACACATAAACATAGAATTGATGAAATATATTGAGGAATGACGTAATAAGTATCGATGTTCATCTTATACTGAGCATCAATTATATTACATATTAATAAATTGGGAGATAAATTTATGGTGGATTTTAATATTTGAATTAAATTTACTATTCACTAATGCATTGATATGATATGTCATCTGTATTTAGCATATTATTGGTGCTCATTAGGTTATTCGTATGTATATATATGTCAACACGAGTATTAATATTACTTATGAAATAAGCATTGGGGTTAGGCAATATGTAACGTGAATTTGTACTAATTAACGATCATCCAACAAATATAGGCAGAATGATTTAAACATCCAATTATCATCCTTTTGTGTAAGGACCTATTTAGTAAGACTTTCGAAAAGTCAAAATCTGCTTCTGAGATTAAAAAATTGCTTTTGAATCTGTTTGGATAAATTTTTGAAAATACTGTGATTATCTAAAAGAATTTTTAGAGGAAGTTGATCCAGAACTCTTCCACCAAAAATAGAAACAAAAGTTGAGTCTTGTCAAACGATCCCTAAATCAACTTGCTCGAGCTTTTGAGTTGAAAAAGTGTTTTCTAAACTGAAAAGAAGTAGCATTGAATATATTTAGCACACATTTGAGCCACATTCTTTAAAACTCATTTTTTTTAAAACTCGTTTTCAATCACACATTCTCTCAATAAAATAATTTTACATATAAACTTAATTTTTTCCTACTTTTTAATAATATATTGTCCAAAAAGTTACTATTACAATTTTTTTTTTTTTTCAGAATATGGGGCGTACAAACAAGTCCTTAGTGTTATGAAAAGAAAGGTCATCATGATATTTTCTACATGGGTATTGCTCCATGTGGGGGAGTTCGGGCAACTTTGAGACATAATTCTATTCAGGTCAACTTTCCTAAAGGTAATCATTTAAATAATAAAGGAAAATTTTTAAAAAATTTAATGAATACTCAATTGAAAAATAAAAATTATTCCACAATAACGAGAGGAAGGGAAGGGAAGAAAACAAAGATATTTAAAGAAAAGTTTGATAGTCTCATAATGACATGTTATCTTTTGAATATTGTAATCCAATTTAATTTACTAAACATATCATATAAGAAAAATGATACGTCATATAACTTTGCGAGCTTGTAAAAAACAGTGCTTTTTATAAATAGATGAATAAATTGTAAATTTCCTTATCCATTCCATCTTTACATTTGTCCCTTTGGTCCAATCCACCAACCCTATCATATAAACAAAAACAAACCTTGTATGCATGAACCCTAGACAAAATCGAACGTTGTAAGCTTGTAAAAATAATAGCTCTTTAGTACATAGATGAAAAAAAATTGCGAGATTAATATATTTCATCCTTGCAATTTTGAAATATGTAATGGTCAAGGACAATCTCAAAGTGAAAATGGTTATCATGACAAATTTGTGATTGAAATTTCATTGAGGTTTACAAAAATACACAAATATTTAGTCATAAAAATAGAAATTTAGTTTTTATTGTTATTACTATTATCATCTTGTCATTATACTTATGATTAACAGCAGAAAATTCCCATAGAATCATCTTCATTTGCGATATATCTTCATATCTATTGGAAATCAAAGAAAACCCCATACTAGAAACCTTTTGTGCGAAACGCCCCCGTTGTCAAGATTCGTCAGAATTTTGTCAAAATAGTAATAAATGCCAAAATTAAAAAGTAATAATTGCAATTTCTGTACCAAAACTTTTATTTTTTACTAATTAATTCAAATTTTTTTTTTATATATGCCACCTATAATTATTTTTCACCCCACCCCATCCTACCCCACTTCATCTTCTTCCCCAAAAATTTTAGAAAAAAAATGTTCTCGCCTTCAAAATAAATAAAGGATTCGATTAAAGCACCTGAGTGTGTAAGAAAGTGATGAATTATCATCAATTACTCTTGTTTGTGCTCATTATAGATTGCCCATTTTTGTAGTTACTATAATCCCGGATATAAATTGATAATTTCTCCGCTCCAACATCGTTCATTTTCATTCACCTACCACCTCTCTGAAAAAAAATCAACAAATTTTTTGTCCCGCACAAGGGATTGAAAAAAACATTTAGGGCTTGTTTGAGTCCTATTTTTTACAAAAAAAAAAAATGCAAATTGTAATAGTGTTGTGATAGAGAATGTGTGGTTAAAAAATAAGAAAAAAAATTTTAATTTGCATATATTATTATTTTATTGAAAAATGCATGATTGTAATGAATTCAAATCACAGTTCAATAATGTATGATGAAAAAAATGGAGCTCAAACAAGGG
>CAIGRP010039956.1:0-12114 GCA_903798385.1 Fraxinus cuspidata
TGAACCAGGCTACAGCCCAATCCAGCCCCTACGTCTACTCAAAGATTGGTCTTCGTAAGAAAAGTTTCTCGTACAAGTGATCTATTTTTATAGTACAATATCTAAAGATATCCTATATTGTGAGTCTATGACGATCTTCATGTAATTTTTTGTGCTTATTGTTAGAAATTATAAATGATTTGTGAATAAATACTTCTTTAACATACAAGTCTTGTGGCCTAAACTTAGCTCTTGGTATAGCAGTTAGCACATTGATACATGGAAGTTTAATTGTCAATTTTTCATCCATGGATTTTGTTAATTACTTAAACTAAGAATTCACGAGAGAGAGGACGAAAAATGCAGAAATTATCTATTGCAAGATCGAAATTGTAAAAAATAATATTAATTAAAAAACTAAAGGTATTTGAAAAAGCAAAATGTAAGGGTGTTTGAAATTTTCATGAAGCGGACAGCAATGCAAGATAATTAAGACCGTGTTCAAGTTAATGGGTTTTACTTCTACGATCTCTCCATAATTATATAAATTAAAACGTTTTTCTTGGTCTAATTTGTCTTGTAATGCTATAATATATTATGTAATATGCCATATGCATGTCACACATTTAATTGCTATCTTTCCTTGGTTATGTCAATATACTTTCTGTTCATGCAGGTGACAAAGCAACACCATGATGACTGCAAAAAACTTCTTAAGACTTATGGGAGTACCTGTGATTGAGTTGATTAAACTAATTTGTACAAATATAAAAATGATATTATATACGCAGTTATTTACATTTAACTTTTGGTAATTTGTCTTCAATGTTTGGTAGGAACAATGACTCCAAAAAGAGTAATTTACAGATTTGGAACCATGTTGCTAGATCTTCTAAGTAGCAAGCATATACCCCCAAGCCATGTAAGTTTATAATAATGAAGTCTTCAAATTTGTTTACGAAATAACTTGAGACTTACTGGAAATTTAAGTTGCTGTTAGAACGTTCTTCTTGTTAGGATTTAAAGTTGTTATCGTAAAAGAGTTTTTAAAAGTCAAATGGTCAAGTAGTAAGTTAGAAGTCCTAGGATTCAAGTATGGAACAAAGGAGTAAACGTCACTGCAATTCACTCGCCTATCGCCCAACTGTTGCTCGAGCAGTAAAAATTGAAGCTGCGTCGCGTCTGTCCCTTGGACATCCCTCGAGTGAGACACCATCGCTCGCATGTCGCTGAGCTCTCACCCGAGCGACAGTATTTTCTGAAAAAATCTAATCGCATTTTCAAGGTTTTTATCCAGCCCATACTACCCAAAACCTCTATACTATATATATGGACGCCACACATACGAAAATTATAGGTTGAACATTGAGAGAAACAAGGTTTTCCATACTCCATTACATCATTCATTGAGTTTAAGCATTATTTTGATTTGATCATTGTTTAGAAAAACATCATCGTCACATAAATCAAATACCAAAACACATACTTCCACAATATATGTCAGAGTTCTGAAAATCAAGAAAGGTGACCATAGTGTCTGGTCGTTGAAGAACAAGTAAATCTAATTAATTCACAGGAGATAGATGAATTCAGAAGGCCGAGAGTTACTACAGGATTACGCAATCAAAGAGGGCTTTGGTAATTACAGTCAGGAGGTCAGAAAGCACTATAATTATTCGAATATGACAGTATGGTAAGTTGATTCGTTTATAGTGGAAATAACTGGCTTGGTCTTGAAATTTTTACCTAGTTGGGTTTCTCCGTCATCAATATTGGTGTTATTTATTACTTTCTTATTACAAATTGCGACAATTCAAGATAGAATAATTGGACTTTTTGTTTAACTATCTAGAAACAATTAAAAAGTGACTTATTCCTTTAATTGTATAATTCCGCACGTAAGGTCGAACATAATATTTTATTCCACATAAACACCTATCCACCCCTCTCTAGGTGTTAGTTGGGTCGAACCTCATTATTTCAATTGGTATCATAGCCTAAATTCGAATCCTAACTTTAGATTTCTAGATGAATAATTTATTATCTGTCCCGCCATATTCTGATGGTAATTATTATGTCTACTGGAAGGTTAGAATGAGAGTTTTTTTCAAAAGAATCTATGGATAAGCATATCTGGCTAAGTGTTGTGAATGGTTGGGCTACACCTAGTTCTACGATTAATAATGAAGTAATCCCCACTCCCATTGCTAATTGGACTATAGCGAACTTAGATGAGTGTAACTGAAATAGCAAAGTCTTGCATGCCCTTTTTATGGCAATATCCCTAGAAGAGTTTATGCAAGTATCAATGTGTGAGGTAGCCAAAGAGGTTTGAAATATTCTATAGACCAGACAATAGGGAACTCAGGTGGTTAAGAACTTCAAATTGTAGATGTTAACCACAAGGTTTGAAGAAATTCGGATGAAGGAAAATATAACTATTGATGATTTTTATGTGAGCTTAAACGACAGAGTGAATTTTAGTTTCAACCTAGGCGAGAGAATCTCTAAGCCTAAAATTGTTAGAAAAATCCTTAGATCCTTACCTGAGCGATTTAGGCCCACTAGGTTTGAAGAAATTCGGATGAAGGAAAATAAAACTATTGATAATTTTTATGTGAGGTTAAACGACATAGTGAGTTCTAGTTTCAACCTAGACAAGAGAATCTCTAAGCCTAAATTGTTAGAAAAATCCTTAGATCCTTACCTGAGCGATTTAGACCTAAAATTACGGCTATTGATGAGAGTAAAGATATAGACTTTATTAAGGTGGAAGACCTGGTGGAATCTCTCCAGACTTATGAACTGACTTTTGCTAAACTCACGAACAATATGTCTTTGGCATGATACACTGTGAGAAGTAGGCATAGGAGTTAACTTACTTTGCTAAAAAAAATTCGAAAAATGTTCGAAAATAAAAAGAAACCTCAAGAGAAGCTTGGGAGTGATACTAGTGAGTCTAGGAAGAGTTCTAAATCTGTGAAATATCATAATTGTTAAGGTTTTGACCATATTAGGAGTGAGTACCCTAGCAATAGGAGAAATCCTATTGGTGAGGGGTATCAAAAATTATTTGAAGAGAGTTTTAAGATTAAGAAGGTCAACAAAGTCCTATTGAAGAAGGTTAATGAACTTGAGATAGAGAGAGGGGGTGAAGAACTCAAAGCTGACCCTCAGGATTCTACAAAAAATCTGAGTAAGTTGACCGTTGACAATGAGAAATTAGAAATCAAGGTTAAGAACCTTCTGAGCGAACTTGAATATTCCAAGTCTCAACTTCGTGCTTTCTCTAGTGGATCAACAAACTAGTTGGGAATAGGCAAGGTCTAGGATATAATCAGACCAATCATAATATAGCTAATACTTCCAAAAATATTTTTATCCCTGCCACCAACCAGTCTACTAGACAGCATAGATCTTACCAACCTAGGAATAGATATCAACGATCACATAACTTTGGGCCTAGGGTTGTCCCTACTTGTTTTAATTGTAGTGAGTAGCATATAAGGCCTAGGTGTCATAAATTCCTGAATAGAAATAGAAATCAAAATTTCACCAAAGTTAGAAATCTAGATTTTGATGGTCAAATTGATTTCCTAATTAATCAAGTAAATCATTTGACCAATTTAATGACATAGTTGACTCGAAATAAGTCTTCCCCTAAACAAGTTTGGGAAAAAAAGAGTGACTTGATAATTTTTTAAATTGATCACGGAACTCTTAAAGGTAAGGGCGTTTGTATACATAACTCATTAAGTACTTTTGGTGCATGCTTTTGTTTTATCACTTTGTTTCGTTTATTATAGCATGCATCTTTATTTTTATTTTTTGCTATTTTGTTTTAAAGTTGTTTGATCTTTTTTTTAAAAATAATAATAAAATTGGAAATTTGAAAGGGGGTGGGAATTGTTGAGCTGTAATATAATTTCCATTTCTTGCTTAAGTTATTATGGAGTATTATATGTGTCTTCATGTACTACCGTACTACATACACTATGATATTGTTAGTGAAACTCTACCGTTTGTGTAAGATTTGGGATGACACTTACATGTTAATAAGGTGACTTTGAATATAAATTGACATTGTTAGACTTTTGATGTAATCGGCAAGTCTATGAATAAAAGGGACAAGATTTATTGTGTTGTAAAAGTCAAGGAGTAAGTTGCAATCGTTATAAATTGAGTTGTATTAGGTCTAGGGTTCGAAATTGGAAAAGAAGGAAAAACGGCACCGCAATTTCGATAGACTGTCGTCATGACTTGGCTCGAGTGGCAGAAACAGAAACATTGTCGCTAGCATATCCCCAGAACTTTGCTCGAGCGACAAACCATCGCTCACTTGTCGCCCAGCTTTTGCTCGAGCGACAAGATTATCTGGAGAAATTTAATTCGTGTTTTTAAGGCTTTTTATCCGACTTATTCATTCTTTAACATACAGTATAAATACCAGCATGGCTCTGAATAAATTTTTTTTAAGTTCGATATTGAGAAACCACATACTCACCATATCCTCTTAATCAAATGAGCTTTCAACCTTCGTTGTTCAATTTATTCTTGGTGGTGAAAACATCAAAGTCACTTAATCCAAATACCAAATTGTTACTTCCTACACATCTGCCAAAGTTTTGAAGATCAAGGAAATGAGATTGGAGTTCCAATTGTTGGATAAAGCGGTGTTCTTCGTTGATCTACAGGAGATAGACGAATTTATAAAGTCGGGAATTGGTGCAGGAGCACGCAATCCAGGAAGGCTTTGATAACAGCAATTGGGAGTTGGTGCAGAATCATGCAATCTAGGAAAGCTGTGAGAATTACAGTCAGGAGGTCAGAAATTACTAGTGGTAGTCGTGTCTAACAAACTGTAAGTTTAAAATTTGTTTGTAGTGGATTTCTGACGGTAAAGTGCCCAAAGTTTTTACCCAGTTGAGGTTTCTCTGTGATCAATTTGCTTGTTATTTATTATTTTTCATATAACTACGGTAATTCAACTTTGGAAAATTGGACTGATTGATTAACTATCTAGAGATAATTAATAGTGACTTGTTGCTAATTAATTATTAAGTTTTAATTTCGTATAAACACCTATTCACTCCCTAGGTGTAATTTGGGTCGAATCTCAAAATTTCAATTGGTATCAGAGCCACATTTTGATTACTGACCCATAAATTAATCTAGATGAGCCAATCTCTATTAGTGCCTCCATTTTTTAACAAAAACAACTATGCTTACTAGAGAGTTCAAATGAGAGCAATCTTTAAATTGTTGGATGAGCATATTTGGATAAGTGTTCTAAATGGTTAGACTGCACCTTTATCCACTATAGCCGGTGTTGTTACACCCACTGATATTTCTCTTCGGACCAAAGATCAAGTTGCTGATTGCACTGGAATAATAATAAAGGGCTTCATGCTCTATTTATGGTTGTGTCTACGGAGGAGTTTAGGAGAGTGTCAATGTGTGAAACTGCTAAAGAGGTTTGGGATATCTTAGAGACAACAAAAGAGGGTACCAAAACTATTAAGAACTTCAAACTGTAAATGTTAATATCTAGGTTTGAAAAAATTAGAATGAAAGACGATGAATTGGTCGATGAATTCTATGCGAAGTTAAATGATATAGTAAACTCGAGTTACAACCTACCTGAGAAGATCCTCGAGTCTAAGATAGTTTGAGAAGTCCTTAGATCCCTACCTGAAAGGTTTAGACCGAAGATCACTATTATTGAATAAAGTAAGGACATAGATGAAGTTAAGATAGAGGAATTTGTAGGAGCTCTCCAAACCTATGAACTCACCATTTTTCAACCAAAAAGCTTAATTTCATAGCCATGAACACCATTAGAAAAGAAGAGAGTGGGTCTACTAACGTTGAGACCCTTAGGGACGACGAAATAGCTTATTTCGTGAAAAATTTCAGAAGGTGATGAGGAATAGGAGAAAACCTTATGATAGGAAAAATGATGTCCTGAGTAAATTCTTGAAATCTAAGCGTGAGAAAAATAACCCTAGGACTTCTAGTAAGAAAACCGTCAATAAGATGCCATGAGTGTTAGGGTTTCGGTCACTATAGGAATGAATGTCCAAATTTGATAAAGAATTTGAATAAAAGAAAAGGTAAGGCATTAGCAGTTACTTTGAGTGATAATGAGTCAGATTTGAGTGTTCAGGGTGATTGATATCTCTAATGGTGAGGATGAACAAAATTTTATAACTTTTATGTCTATAGCTAAGATTGAATCTGATAAGGAGAATAAAACGTTGGAGAATGATGAACATAGTGAGAATTCTGATGATGAAGTCGATATTCATGAGTCTTATCGATAGTATTTGAGGAAAGTTGTATTAAAAAAGGTTAATGAACTTGAGAGAGAGAGAGAGACTCTTAGGTAACCTTCAAGATTCTGCCAAAAATTTGGGTGAGATGAAGCTTGTTAATGAGAATTAGAAGCCAAAGTTAATTCCTTAACAAGTGATCTAGAAAAATCTAATACTTAACTTCTTTCATTCATGGTGGTAGAAACTCGATAATTTGTTAGGAATGAACAAGCTTGCTGGAAATAAGCATGGTTTAGGATACATTCAAAATTGTAATACTATTGCTAGTATTTCCAAGATAACGTTTGTCCTAGCCACCAACAACACTAGGAATACTGCTAATCCTAAACTCAAGGGCAAGAATGTTTTAGGATCGAGACCTACTAGACAACGTAGGGTCAATAGTCATATAAATCGACAACAACCTCCGAGTAGGTTCGGACCTAGATTTATTCCCACCTGCCACCATTGTGGCTCACTGGGACACACAAGATCTAGGTGTTGCAAGCTGGTGACTAGAAGTAAAGGTTAGGATATCTTGAGCAATGTTAACTTTGTTGCTAATCAGGTTAGTCACTTAACTGAGATGATGACTCAGTTAGCTAGAATCACTTCTACAAAAAGAAGGTTTGGGTTAAGAAAATTGATCTTCTTAGGTCTGATGATCATTTAAATTGTTATGTTGTCTACGTTACACTTAAAGCTCAAAATAACTCTATGTGGTATCTTGATAGTGCATGTTCTAAACATACGTGTTGTAGTAAAGCTTTGTTCTCCACTCTCACTGATTGGAATGACGGTATGGTTACCTTTGGGGACAGGGCTACCGCACCTATTCTAGGTAAATGTATCGTTTATATAACTAGACTACCTGCTATCTCAGATGTGCTTTATGTGAAAAGCTTAAAGTCAAATTTGTTAAGCATTAGTCAAATATGTGATGCTGATTTTCAAGCTAGTTTTGTCCAGAAAAGGTGTACTGTGTATGATTCTACTGGTAACATTATTCTTGAAGGTGTAAGAACTTCTGACAATTGTTATGGAGTCCTTCCTAATTCAAAATATGCGTGTAGCTGTGCCAAGCATCAATGCCTTGGTCATATGAATTATAAAAGTTTGTCTAAACTTGCTAAGAATGAACTTGTTAATTGTTTACCTAAACTTGAAAATAATGATTCCACTTTGTATGGACCCTGTCAACAATGTAAACATATTAGAGTAAATCATAAACAAACTTCTAAATTTTTGACAAACAAGCCGCTAGAATTACTCCATATAGAGTTGATGGGACCATTTAGGATAGAGGGTCTTGGTGGTAAGCGATATATTTTGGTTGTGATTGATGATTTCTCTCGATACACAAGGATTGAACTGTTACGAGAAAATATCTGAGGTATTTAGTCTTGTCATATCTTTGTACAAAAGATTTAGAAATGAGAAAGACTTCACAATATCTAGAATTCAGAGTGATCATGGAAAAGAGTTTGAGAACTCTAATTTGAGAACTTCTGCCTGGAGGAGGGAATCCAACATGAGTTCTCATCACCGATTATTCCACAACAAAATAGAGTTGTAGAAAGGAAAATCGTGTGTTTCAAGAAATGACTAGAGCCATGCTTCATGGTAAGGGACTAGCTTTGCATTTCTGGGGTGAAGCCATCAACACTGCGTGTCATATAGTGAACAAAGTTTACCTTAGACCTAAAACTAATAAAATATCGTATAAGATTTAGAATGGTAAAAGACCTACTGTCAAGTACTTTCGTATGTTTGACAGCAAGTTCTATATTCTTAGAGTTAGGGAAGATTTTGGTAAGTTTGATTCCAATAGTGATCAAGAATTTTTCCTAGGATACTCCAGAAATAGTCGAGCCTATCGAATATACAATTTTCGACACGTGTTGTGATGGAGTCTATCAATGTAATGGTAGATGATACTTGTAGTGAGAGGGAGTTTGGAGGAAATTGGGAAAAGATAGATCACTTGAGTATAGATCCCGTCATGGTTATTGAAACTAAAGAAATTTCAATTCCATATCATTCACACATTTCTAATAATTTAGGTACATCCAATGAGGAGTCCTCACCTAATGATAGACCTAAACCTCCTAAGGAACCTTCGTCTAGAGTTACGTCTAATCATCCTATGATAAATATAATTGGGGATTTAGATGAAGGGATGAGACTTCGTAAGAGGGTTATAACAAGCTGACATTTGCTAGTATTTAAATGGGTATGATTGGAGAATTAAATACTTTCTTGGTCTCTAAGTTAAACAAACTGATGATGGGTTGTTCATATCTCAATCGAAGTACGCTAAATATCTTGTCAAACGTTTTGGACTAGACAACAAGAAACACACTAGAACCCTCATGAGTACTAGTGTCAAGTTAGATCATGATCCTACAGATAAGAGTGTTGATTAGACACCATATAGGAGTATGATAGGTAGTTTACTTTATTTCACTGCAAATAGACCTAACATAGCCTTTAGTATTAGGGTATGTACGCGCTTTCAGGCTGATCCCAAGGAATCCCATCTGAGCGTCGTATGACATATAATTGGATATATCAATGGACCTTAGATTATGGAATCATGTACTATCGGGACTCTAATCTTGACCCTGTTGGCTACACCGATGCTAATTGGGCTGGAAATGTTGATGATAGAAAAAGTACTTCTCGAGGATGTTTTTATGTTGGTGTTAATCTTGTAACTTGGATGAGTAAGAAACAAAATTATATCTCATTATTATGACATGTGCCGAATATATAGCTACAGGAAGTTGCTGCACTCAACTGCTTTGGTGAAGCAGATGTTGAGTGATTATAGAATTGACATGGGAACTATGATTGTGTTTTGTGATAAAACTAGTGCCATCAATATTTCTAAAAATATGTTCAACACTCTCAAACCAAACATATTGATATACGACATCATTTTATTCGAGAACTTGTGGAGACCTGTGTTGTAACTCTTGATCACATCTCTATAGAAAATCAATTAGATGATCTATTTATTAAACCATTAGATGGTTTGCGATTTGAATCTCTTATGATGGCTATGGTGTTTGTGTACCTCTTTGATTAGGTACGTTGGTACATGCTCGTGCTTTAGTATTGTGTGACATTGATTTATATATGCATCATATTTATTTATTGATTTTCTAGGCAAAAAATGCATGCACTTTTTATTTATTTACTGTTATTATTTTTTTGTGTTTTTGTCGTTGTTTTGTGTGTTTGGTGTATTCATGCTTTAAAAAAAATAAAAAAAAATGAAAATTTGAAAATAAAAAAATGGGAAAGTATTCTTTTACAACATAATATATAATATACTTGATTTTGTTTGTTGTGATCAAGCATGGTTTAATCGATGAGCTATAACATAGTTTCCATTGTTGACTTAGGTTATTTATGGAGTACTTAGTATATGTGTATTCATGTACCATCTGCACTTCACACACTATGATATTGTTAGTGTGACTTTACCACGTGAGAGATTTGGGATGGCAATCACTTGTTAGTAAGGTGACTTCGAACATGAATTGACCTTATTTATTATATTTAAACTCAAGTTTATCCCCGGTAGTAAAAAGCTCAATATCTTATGTTCTTCGGAGTCTATTTGACTCGAGCAAGTAAGCCTATGGGGTTTTTCATAGCCTAGTGCCTATGGTCAACTGATTTGGATTAACCGGCCTAAAGCTCAGTACAGGGGTTATTTTAGTCGCTCAATGAATAAAAGTCTACACTTGAGATAAGAAAAATAATAATGAGTTTCAATTATTGAAAGATATGAAAAAAAATTACTCAAATTCAGAGGGAGAAAATAAAATTTTCATACAAAATGAGCTTTTCTGTATAAGTTCTAGTGTACTTTAAATGGTTTGACTTTCATAAGTAGAGAAATAAATTTATTGGCAGTGGTGTTTAGCATGTCCTTTATCACAAAATTAAGGTTTAGAGTCATATTTCCAAAGGATTAGTGACACTTTACACATATGGGTCTCTTATACAATTTACTCCATGTTAACTGGAGTTACGTATGTGGGAAGGGTTATTGTGCATTGTTTATACTTATACATGCTAACAACTGCATTTTTAGGTTACTGTATGTTAATTCTCGGTACTTTGTCATTTGTAAAAAAAATGGGGAGTAGTAAACTTGGTACTTAAAAAGTTGACATTAACATTGAATGTTAAAAGTTTTGATTTGGAAGTATATAATATTTGTTTAAGCTATATTAAGTTTTGATGTTTAGTAATATCAATGTTTCTTTTAACATGTTGGTTTACATTGATATTGCATCTTAATTTAGCTAGTATGACTAATAATTAACTATTTGAATTATGTTTATTCATATTACTGTATCACGTGCTTTTACACTGGGTATTGAGTTGTTTGTTTCAGGAAACAGGTTTACAAAGAAAAAGCACAATTCAATCAAGACAGTTGATTTGATAGTAGTAGGTGTTTTGAGTCTATTTTATTTTACTACATTGATATTTGAGTTATAGCTTTGTCACAAAATGTCAAAGGAGGAGCTTGTTAGGTTTTTTATGTAATTGACAAGCTGGGAACAAAAGTGGATTTATTGTGGTGTAAAAGTTAAATAGTAAGTTGCAATTGTTATAAATTGAGTTGTATTAGGTCTAGGGTTCAAGATTGGAAAGAAGGAAAAACGGGGCTGCAAATTTGCTAGACTGTCGTTATGACTTGACTCGAGCGACGAAACAAAAATATTGTCGCTGGCTTGTCGCCAGGACTTCGCTCGAGTGACCCACCATCGTAACTTGTCGACCGGGTTATCCGGAGAATTTTAATTTGCATTTTAAAGGCTTTTTATCCGACCTATTCATTCTTTAACCTACAATATAAATACCAGCATGCCTCTGAACAATTTTTTTGAGGTTGAACATTGAGAAAACACATACTCTCCATATCCTCTTCATCAAATAAGCTTTCAACCTTCATTGTTCAATTTGTTCTTGGCGGTGAAAACATCAAACTCACTTAATCCAAATACCAAATTGCTACTTCCTACACATTTGTCAAAGTTTTAAAGATCAAGGAAACAAGATTGAAGTTCCAGTTGTTGAGAAGGCAGTGTTCTTCGTTGATCCAAAGGAGATATACGAATTCATAGAGTCGGGAGTTGGTGCAGGAGCACGCAATTCAGGAGGGCTTTGAAAATTGCAGGGAATTGGTGCAAAATCACGCAATTCAGGAGAGTTGTGAGAATTGCAGTCAGGAAGTCAGAAAGTACTAGTGGTAGTCGTATCTAGTAGACTGTAAGTTTAAAATTCGTTTATAGTGGATTTTTGATTGACAAAGTGCCGGAGTTTTTACCTAGTTGAGGTTTATCTGTGATCAATCTGCTTGTTATTTATTATTTTTCATATAATTGCAGCATTCAACTTAGGATAATTGGACTGATTGATTAATCATCTATAGATATTTAATAGTGACTTGTTGTTAATTAATTATTAAATTTTAATTCTACATAAATACCTATTCACCCTTCCTCTAGGTGTAATTTGGGTCAAATCTCGTAATTTCATACCTTATTTATTAGACATAAGCTCAAGTTTATCTCTGGTAATAAAAAAAAAAAAGCTCAATATCTTACGTTCTTTTTCGGAGCCTATTTAATTCAAGAAATTAAGGGTCTGTTTTCTTTATCATTTTCAAGTCATTTTCCATTTTCGATTTTTCAAAACAGCGAAAACGCGTTCTCTTTCCCATTTTCGAAAACGCGTTTTTGAAAAAAAGTTAAAAATTTATAAAGGAAACACAAACCGACAAATTTGTCATTTT
>CAIGRP010039964.1:0-12063 GCA_903798385.1 Fraxinus cuspidata
AAATAGATCTGACACGCAACAATCTCAAATATTACATCACAAATCACAATAATTAAAACTGAAATTTGGGGGTAAATTTCATAGCGAAATTAAATTCAGTACAAAAATTAATGCAATATGATTATTTTCCTCGATTATTGAAACTCATTTTCTCGAAGTACTTGATCGACAGTAAGGAAAGTGAAAGATTCACCTCATCCTTTCCCCATCGAGCCTTCGACCGTGTAGGCGCCGCCGTCGGAGCCGGAGGAAGGCAAGGCCAAGCGGAAACAGCCGGCGGAGAAGAGGAAGACGAGGACGGCTTGAGAAGCGGCCAGAGGTGGCTGGAGTAGAGCCGTCGGAAGCCGCCGAGCGCCAGGACGACGGTGCGGAGCTGTAGAGGGGTGCGGTTATAATGCTTGGTGCAGATTAACTCCCAGAGCCGCTCGTCGTGCGCCGTCCGCTTCCACTGCTTGCTAACACAGGCTGCTGAGGCTAACGTACGCCCGTCGTCGACGTGTTTCAGAACCTCGTACAACAGATTGTCGTCTAATAGTACTGCCTCAGCTTCTTTCGACATTTCTTCTTTTTCTTCCTGCTTGAGCCTTTTGTTCATATTGCTGTCCCCGGCGGCTGCTGGTGAGCGTTTCATCGCCGTATCGGGAAGGGAAAATTTAGGGATTTGAGGGTTTGGTTTAGGGGAAAATAACGAGGGCTTGGTGGGATTGCTGAGGGGATCGATGGAATGGAGTTTTTTGGTTGTATTCGATAGAGACAAGATGCGATATGAATGCTTTTGGTGGGTAGTTTCAATACTAAAGTACAATTTTGTCCCTGTGATATATTTTTTATACTCTTGGCTCATTAACCAATTAGGAAACTTGCAACACTAGTCCCCAATCAATTTGACTTTGTCGCAGCTTCGCACCAAATTATATTTATTAGCACAAACATCCACGATCTTTATGTTTGCAGGTTAATCCTTGGCAAGATTAAAGAAGAGTTTGATTCTAATGTCATTCAGACTAAACTAATGAAAAAGTATGAAGAGGGAACCTTTTTTTACCGGTTCACAATAAAGTTGGCTAATTATTTCTCTTTCAAAACGTAGTCCTTCTGTACCGGCCAAGATGCAATACTAGAGTATAGATGGGAGAAAACAGTGGTAGATCCACCCCGGACCACCGTTCCACCACTAGATGCGCGGTCTATAAATTGCCTCCAGGGGCTTAACTTTGGACAACGTCTGTCCACTACAATATTCTTCCATATCCACCAGTTCACATCCAAACCTTTCCCACTCAAAGCACTGTATAAATGTGCCTAACGCCAATGCCATCAGCCGTATAGCCATGCCGGACCCCTGACATGCCCTCCTTCCCACTCCAAACGATAGAAACACAATTGTGCTATCTTCAATTCCTTCAAACCTACTAGGTTTGAACTTTGTGGGCTCTTCCCAAACATTAGGGTCTCTATGAATTGCCCAGGCATTTACTAACAACGTTGTGCCACAAGGAATTTCGAATCCTTGTACGTTACAATCTTGTGATGAACAATGAGGCACAAGAAGTGGACCAACAGGGTACAGCCTGAGTGTCTCATTGATTATGCAGTGCAAATATGATAGCTTGGGGAGATCTGAGTCCTCAAGCAATTTTCCAGGGGTGATCATGTTGTCTATTTCAAATCGGGCCTTTTTCAGCTCCTCTGGGTGATTTAGCAAAAGTAACACTGCCCACTCCATGGTTAGAGCTGTTGTGTGTGTTCCTGCTGTAAACATTGGCTTAACCAAGATTGGAAGATGGGATCAATTTCACGATTTAGTGTTTGGTTTGTTAGACTAGACTGTATTGCATAATATTCTATAGTAAAACTAGAATTTTAAATTTGCTTCTTCATTAATCATGTCCAATGTGTTCAAGTTAACGCTTATAAAATAGCACTTAGAATCAAACATGCACAAGTATAAAACATACTTACAAGTAACTTCACTTTTAAGTAATGTTTTTTAAGCCTAACCAAATATGAACTTGGAATCAAAGGCCCCGGAAAAGGCTTACCAGAATGACTGCCTTGATGATTTCATCTGTGTAGTATTCTGGTTCAGTTTGTTGTAAGCTGAAGATTTCTTGAACAAGAGTCTTCCTTTTCGAACCAGTAATCATGCTGCGATTCTCATCAATCAAACCCTGTAGGAAATCATCTCTTTTTCTCTGCAAATTTATTAGTTTCTTCTCCATCCCTTTGAATCCCACCCATTTTAACAGAGGAATATAATCACAAATATCCATAATATTTCCAGGCTCGAAAATTTTGTAATCCTCCATGGACCAGCGTTTTCCAGTTACCATCATCATTATCACATTGTAAACCAATTCAGAGAATAAAATTTTCAGGTACACTTTCCTCCAGGTTGCATTGACAGGGCCCTGGAGAAGTTTTTCCACTAGGAAATGAGTTTCATCAACCCGGATGGATGCAAAACGCAGCAGACTGGCAGAGGAGAAAATATGTACTGTGGATAATCGGCGGAGATTCCTCCAGTGGTCTCCATATGGGGAGAATCCAAGGGTGGTTCGGTTGTAGCCGAGGATTTTGCTCGCCAGGGATTCCGGCCGGTTGGCGAATATGATATCGTTCTTTGTGAAGCATTGCTCGACCACCGAGTGGGTGGAAATAAGGAGGATCCCACGGCAGCCGAAATGGAGGTAGATGATGGGGCCATAATTTTTGGACAGAGCTTGTAGAGCGCGGTGGGGCAAGGTTTTGAGGTGATGGAGATGTCCGAGTACTGGAAGAGCCGGCGGATTTGGTGGCAGGTTTCTTGAATATTTATTCGAAATCAAACTCTTGAATATAAAGAAGATTGAAAAAATAAGGAGTAGAGAGCACCAGAAAATCTCCATTTGAAGGAAAGATAGCCTAACCTATTGTCTTCAACTCTTTTGTTTATGTTGTGCAAGTACTTTATTTTCTTATTCATCTGTTCATGCATAGTTTTATGAACACTTGATTGCATAGTGGTGACTTGTTTTCTGTTTTCTTGTTTTCTGAACTTTCCTGGATGAATCTGGAAAAGATTATATCAGGCTTGCTGTAAATGAAACAGGCTATTTGTGACAGATTTGTTCTCTTCTTTTTCCATTTTGGTAAGATCCCAAATTGGGATGTGCAATATTCTCTGCAGATAAGATTTGTTTTTGCTAGCTTTCTACATTAACTATATTTGTTTAAAACGTTTTAACGTGTCTTTATATTGTTGGAAGTTAAAATATAGGTAATCAATGACATAGTGAGTGACGCTTTAGCTTGTGTGTGCTTTACAACAAGTTCCAACTCCAACTCCAGCTCGAGTTCCAGCTCCAACTCTAACTCCAGTCCTAACTTCGATTCCAACTCCAACTCCAACTACAATCTGGGAATCTTGTGCTGACACATAAAGCAACGTGAGTACCTGACATCTTCACGGGCATGGTATGATGAAAGAGGTGTTATTTCAGTTGAGGAAGAGAAAGCAGATAGTTTATACATAGAATTTGGTTTCTCAATAGTATAATGATCGTATGCCGATGAGAGTGTCGAATCTTTCAAATACATCTTGTTCTTGAAAGTTGTGGGCTTTCTTGTACTACAATTTTATTTCCAGCTGTTTCATACATTAATAATTACTTGGAATGCTTTATATCTTGGTTCAGATTGATAAGATACTGGTAGGACATAGGTTTTGGTATCATCGATTGATTTGTTGGTCAAGAGAGGTAGGATTGGTAATGCATTTCAGCAGCAGAGCGAGCTCCGCCAATGGCGAATGTGAATCATTTGCTGGTGCTTTTCTCGATGGAGAAGCTGAAGCTCAAGACATTTATGCTATCTAGGTTTCTTGTGGAAGCCAAGTCTACTGAAGTTCTATTTCCTCTTGCATTGAATAAAGCAGATCTCGTTGATGAACACATATTTCAGTGTTTGAGTGCTTATTTTCCGTTTTTACAGAGCTTCAACTCGTTCAACCTGCTTTTTTCAATTTATTTGCTAAGTAGTTGAGACAAAAACGCGAAAAGCAGCAGTAGAAATTGTATGAAGTATAAAAATAATCACACACACACACACAGTGAGTAAAATATAACATCGAGTATTATGAAAATAACTCTATATTTTCGAAGTAACGGATAATATGAGAGGAAAAACGCCATGGTAGTGTTTGTCGAAAGACTTATTTCATTCGTACTTGTTTTCTTCGGTACATTCAGCTCTTTGAAGGATGTCCTTAACACTTTTAAGTTTACCAAGAGCATCTCCCATGCTTATGCGCTCATCGGGAGAATCCACAATGCAAGAAAGACCAATCTTGAAGATCTTGACAAGGCAATCATCTTGAATATCTGGCTTAGTGCATTGGCTCTCATCCCAAATACTTTTAACATTTTGAAGTAGCACAGGGTCCAGCACTTGATCCAAGTAGTTGGGAAAAGACTTTTCTACCCAGTTCTTTAGGCTAAGCCCTCCGGTGAAACTCTCGTCAGTGGGGCTTTTCCCCGTAAACAGCTCGAGTAGAAGAATACCATAACTGTACACATCCCCTGCAATGGATGGCTTCTCCCCGAAGCCATATTCTGCATATACCGCGTTAATGGGTTAAAAACATTAGACGAACTTGAGCAAAATTTGACTTAGGTTACTAAACTTTATTTTGCTCCAAATCAGTTGTTTATTTCCGATTGAACCTGTATATCGAATACTTGGCAGACGGAAAAGCTGACATGGACTTGCAAACTGTTGTTTTTTATTTCAAACATTCAACTATGAAAAAAGCGTGTTTTACAAAATGAAGTTCGGTTACCAACAGTTGTAATTACAAGAATCGGGAGAACTAACCTGGTGGAATGTAGCCAATAGTACCCTTCAGAGTGTGTGTAGAACTGATAGCAGTCTGATTATCATTTCTCTCAATCAACAACTTGGCAAGACCAAAATCTCCGACCTTGGGAGTCATGTCTGAATCCAGGAGAACATTGCTTGGCTTCAAATCACAGTGCACTATGGGGATTTCAGTTTCATTGTGTAAATATTCTACAGCAGATGCAACACCTATTGCCAAGTTGAGTCTATCCATAGCATTCAATCCCTTCCCATCCTCATACCTTCTTTTCCCTCTTATCCAATCATCCAAGTTTCCATTACTCATGAACTCGAAAACTAAAGCCAGGAACATGTCATTCTTGTAATCTATGCTGGAACATACAGTAATAAGTTTAACAAGATTCCGGTGCCTAATACGTCTCAAAGCTGCACATTCTGCTAAAAAGATCTTCTGGGATTTAGCCATAGTCGTGTCGAGAACCTTAATGGCAACTGCAATTCCTTCATTTATAAGTCCTCTGTAAACAGATCCAAAACTTCCGCGTCCAATAAGATTTTCTTCCTTAAAATTCTCGGTTGCCTGACGGAGCTCATCATAAGAAATCATTTGATGCTGTCCCCTAAAGGATTCAAACTTTCCCTTCACCATTCCTTTTCCTTTCCTAATGTAGAATAGCAAGCCAACTGCGAAACAAAGTGCTACTACTGCAATGGGGATTACTATGATATAGACATTCCTTCGACGAACATGGAAATGTTTACATGCCAAATCCTGGCAAAGGTTTTGGTTGCCTTCCAAATAAACTCTCTGTGGATTTGAAAAATCCGGAATTTCTCCTTCCAACTGATTGAAAGAGAGATTTAAGAGTTGCAGTGACAGCAAATTTTCCAGGTCAAGTGGAATTGCCCCAGAGAGTTGGTTGGAGGACAAGTCAAGAATTTCCAAACCTTTGACTTCTCCTAAAGTGAATGGAATTTGTCCTGAAAACTTGTTTCTGGCAAGTAACAATTGCTCCAAGCTCTTACAGTTCCCAATTGACTCTGGAATATTACCTGATATTTTGTTGTCAGAAATGTTGATTGTCACTACATTTTCCAGGAGCTCGATTTCTACCGGTAGAGGACCTGTAAGATGATTCTGAGAAAGATTAAGGAATGCACTTAATTTGGCGAGTCTAAGAATTTCTCTTGGTATGCTTCCATTGAGCCTATTATCAGACAAGTCCAAGGATAATATATTGTGAAAATTTCCAAAAGTAGTAGGTATGCCACCCTCCAACTCATTCCTGGATAGATCAATCCTATTCAATTTTTGCAGATTGCCTAAAGAATTTGGGATTATACCAGAGAGATTGTTATCTGCCAGTCCAAGGATCTGCAATTCTGTCAACTGCCCGATTTCTTCTGGAATTTCACCAGAAACTGAACTGTAGCTCAAATTTAATAATTGTAAGCCCCTAAGCTCACCAATTGAGGGAGGTATAATACCATAGATATTGTTTCCCCCCATGTAAAACTTAGTGAGAACCTTTGAAAGATTGCCTATCGAGTTTGGAATCTCGCCTTCAAAAAGATTAAAATCAATGGCAAGAAAGTCTAAACGGGTACTGTTAGACAGTAACTCAAGAAAATTAAAACCCTCTTTCCCTGAGCTGACAATTCTATTGAATCCTATGTTGTACATTTTTAGGTTGGGGAGGTTTCCGAGTCCTGGTGGTATAGTTCCGTGCAAAAGGTTATGTGCCATCCTAATGATTTGAATGTTTGTGAGATTGTGCAAAGACAATGGAATAGTACCCGTGAATTTGTTGAAGCAAAAATTGAAGCCTAGAAGATTAGGCAGTGTTAGTCCAATGTCTCCAGGAAGATCGCCGGATAAATTGTTGGAAGCCAAAGCCAAATAAACTAAAGAAGACATGTTGTATACTGAGGGAGGGACACTACCAATGAGATTATTGATAGTGAGATCAAGAAACTTCAGATTTCGAAGAAGGGACAAATCAGAAGGTATTGAGTTACCTAGCTTGTTTGTGCCTAAATTCAAATCATTGAGGGATGAAATGTTGGCTAGAGATGGTGGAATAGAGCCTGAGAGCTCGTTTCTAGCCAAATTCAAAACTTGGAGCTGTTTAAGGTAACTAATCTCTTCAGGAATTTGTCCTGAAATCTGATTTTGCATCAAATCCAGGACTCTGAGCTGTTTGCACTGGTTTATATTACGCGGTACAACATCTTCCAGGCTGTTGAAACTCAGGTTTAGAAAACGGAGGCGAAGAAGATTGCCAAACTCATCAGGGATTTTTCCTTTCAACTGGTTATTTTGTAGCTGAAGTGTTGTGAGAAAGGAGAGATTGCCTATATGAGGGCTTATGGAACCAGTCATTCTAAGGTTCGAAAGATCGAGTCGAACGACTCGCTGGCTTTGTTTGTTGCAGAAAACCCCAGTCCAGTTGCATGGAGAAAGATTTCCATCCCAAGCTGACAAAGGGGAATTAGGTGATTCCACGATTATTTGAGACTTGAATGAGATCAAGGCCTCTTTGTCAGTAGTTATGCTTAAAGAGGCTACAGATTGTAGATTAGGATAAGTGGAAATAAGTATCAAAATGACAAACAGAATCATAGTAAAGTTGGAGAAATCCATCGTGAATGAGAGTAAGGATGTGTGAAGGAGTAGAAACCGGACAGTTTACTATATAGGATTTGGGTGGGTCCCACTGTTCTTTTTGTTCCAACTCAGTGACTTTTCTCAATTTGATCATTTCAACTACATTTTGACGACTTTCATGCTGTGTACTAAAGCGTGTTGTCTTCCCAAGTCCGCTTTATTTATTGCAAATTAAGGTTAGGGTATTCAACAATTGTTGTATTAGCTGCGTTAATTGAGTTTATCTATGTCGATTAATTTTTTAAATGAGTAATCAATACTCATTTAAATTGCGATGGATATTATATTTGTATCTTGGAGAGTATTGATAAAGATTTTAAATTTTCTAATGAAAAAACCCATCGATTATGACATTCAATGACATTTTCCCCTAAAGTCACATTTTATTTATTTATATGGTGTCAATGTTTCACGTTACACATCCTAACAAATCATTATTGTTTTAAGTAACTCAAGTATAATAGTGTGGTGGTAAAAGAGAACATCCTAGTAAAATATTCTCATGATGCGTCTCATAACATGAAAATAGTTTTACTCTCTCTTTGTTATAGTTTGACTATTTACCAGTGTTTTAAGAAGCGCGTCTAAGCGTCACCTAGACGGGAAGCGTGACGAAAACGTTTCGCCTTGAGCCTAAGTTGAAATTAAGCGGTCAACGATAATGTTTACCACTTAATGCTCGCCTAGGCATTCCTAAGCGCGCCCAGGCGGGAGGGAATTAAGCGGTCAATGACAACGTTGACCGCTTAATGCTCGCCTAGGCGTTCTTAGACGCGCATCCGCCTCAGGCCCAGATTTTAAGAGAGTCATATTTTTTTCTTTCTTTTTTTTTAATCTACAGAATAAGATTGAATTGGAGTCCGATAAAGAGTTAGATTAGATAAGATTTAAGCTTCAGGTTATCTATATTATGTAATTATGATTTTGAAATTTATCGTTATGTAGAAATTATTCAGTAAATACAGTATTTTATAATTTTAGATGTTTGGTATGTATTATTTAATTTATTTGAATTATTGAAATTTTTTACAATGATTAAAAATTTACGCCTGTGCATATTTGACAAAATTTATAATTATTTATAAGTTTGCCAAACTCTATTTCTATCCACATAGTATAAACGATCCACAACTGTTAACTACTTTTTAAGCACACATTCATTGGACCCAACAATTAAAAACTAATTGAAGCTATATATTGTTTGAGACTTATATACTTATAAGTTAGAATACGCATGACTAGCTCTACAAGATTAAATAACAGTTAAGGTACCGTACGTGATACAGTAGTTTATCCTCTATACATGTTGTGAACGATTGCTATGCAATATTAGAAGCATAGATGGTCGTTTAAGGAGAATCATGTCTCCTCTTAAAGGGATGGATATTCAGATTTGTGAGAGAGAGGGTTTAGGTGAGAAGGTTTTCTTTGTTTTTTGGGAGGGGAATTCATCCTTAAAAACAAGACGGTGGTCTGTAGAGACCAACGTAAACCTTTATTTTTTAACACATAACATCCTTAACTTTCGCAAAGGGTAATTAGCATATAACACATCTTTATCTTTCGTTATTATTGTGGAAAAAGTTCTTATCTTTCTTTTTTTTTTTTTTACTCTTATTTCCACTTTTCATTGCGCAACATGTCATTTTTATCCATATTCTCAATTAAAAACTATTTAAACAAAAGAAAAATAAAAAGAAAGAAATAACTAATTGCAATTATAGTCACAAAATTTATTAAAGAGTGCAAATAGGTCCCAAATAAATTATTAAAAGGATAAGTAACACATAATGTCCATATTTTTCACTATTATTGTGAAAAATGTATCTACCTTTCATTTTTTTTTTACATTTTCACTCTTAATTACATATTTGATTGTTTAAATCATATTTTCTATCAAATTTCATCAAATTTCTTAATAAAACTGTAAAATGATGAATATACTCTTTTATTTAAATAAATATAATAATTTTTTATTTATAATTTTTTAATAATTTATTTGAGACTCGTTTGCACTTTTTAAATTTTTTAAATTTCTAATTTTTTTCATAATTTATTTGATTCATTTGCTTAATAATTTATATGAAATTCGTTTGCACTTTTTTTAAAAAATTGGGACTATAGTTACAATTAGTTCTTCATTTTTTTTATTCAAATAGTAGGATATATTTGTTATTTCACAGCTCTTATTGAGAAAATTGATAGAAAAATGGTTTGCGTATTCAAATGTGTAATTAAAGATGAAAATGCAAGAAAAAATGAAATGTAGGAATTTTTTCACAATAATAGTGAAAGATTGGGACATCATTTTAATAATTTTTTTGGGACTTATTTGCATTTTTAAAAAAAATGGGGCTATGATTGTAATTAATTTTTTTCATTTTGTTTGTTTAAATAGAAGGGTATATTTGTCATTTCATAGATTTCAATTGAGAAAATAGATGAAAATGTCATTTTACGAAATGAAATGTGGAAATAATGGTGGAAATGACAAAAAATAAAGATAATGACATTTTTCATAATTATAGTCGCTAATTAGCCTCGTACATATTGCTATATTATTCACCTTCCCAAGCTATTCATCAATAATTTTTCACACTGCCTTCCAAATTTACAAAAATCTAGTAATTAGTGACAGTACAGTAATATGATTTTGACATTTGATCTTATGTAGACAAATGAAGGGTAGATCAATGGTAGTAAGTAGTGACAATATTGGTTACTAATCTATAGTTTGCCATAGAAAATGCAAGGATAATTTTTTCTTTTTTTTTTTTCAAAACTTACTTGTGGAATCGTTAAACTAGTAAAGACGCTGATATTTAAAATTAGAGAAAACAGGGGCAAACAATTTTCGTCGCTCTTTTGCCATGGAAACGTCCATTGTTCATTTTGTTCCAAATTTTTGACAAAATGGAGTTTATCAACAGAGCTTTTACTATCGGATTTTCTAACTGATAATATATGAAATTACAAATATGCCATGATACATTCCGTCATAAAAGCCACTATTTTTCTGGTGGTGACAATATACCACTTTGCTTGTGCAATTCATTCTAGCCATCCATTATTCATTCCTCGATAATGAGAATTCAATATCGTGTCACTAATGGATAACATCTTGATGAAACTTCTTGTGCATCATTTCACAACACAAAAGTAGTTGATTGTCAATTATTTGAAGTTTCAACATTTCTCTTTCATATGGTATTTCAAAATCTTAGTCTAACATATCAGTCATTCAATGTAACCCCTATTATGTTTACATTCTTAAAACAATTTACTCAATAGCAGGTTTGGCTAAGTTTTATTTTTAAGTTACAAAGTTATTTACAAGAAATTAAGTTGTTAAAAGAAATAACTTACTTATTTTTAATTAAAAAAGTATTAATTTTAAAACCAACTTATTTATAAGTGATTTTGAGCTTAGCCAATAACTTTGGAGACAAGTGAGCAATAGAGAAAATGATAGCAGTCAAATAACGGAGTTGACACGTATATGAGAAATTGTTATTTATTCGTTGGTTCTTCGTATAGTGCATTTTCTATAAAGTTGGTGAGACTTGCTGAAAAATCTAGTGGATAATATGAGTTTAGATGACCAGTTCAATGTTTGGGAAAAGGGAAAGCTTTTATAATGTTTTGTAACGTAATTGTGCAAGAGTTAAGGTCAAATGAGATTTTATACGAGAGAGTGTGTGTGTTTTCACTCTTAGAGTGTGTTTGGGAGCACTTTTTGAAATCCCAAAAGCATTAAAGTGCTTTTTATTAAAACTATAGATGTTAGGTTAAAAGTCGAAAAATACTTTTTAATTAAAAAACTTATTTATCAAAATTACTCATTCAAATAAAAACTTTCCAACTTCCCGATTCATATTTAATTTCTTTTATCAAATAGCATAGCTTGTTACATTATTGAAATTATTGTTGATAGGAAACCAAATTCTTACTAGATCATAATCACCATGAAAATTAATATTGCTTTTAAATTCATTTCTTTTATCAATTTATATAGCTTGTTGCAATAAAATTAATTTACTTTCACGTTATGATGATAATTTTGAATTTATTCGTTGATTATAATATACACCAATAGAAATTAAAAAAATGGGCTCACTAAAATAAATATATCTTGATAATTTAATTATATGAATAATTTATCAGCATGTTTTAGTCCAGAGTCGCATTTTATTTGTATAGTGTCAATATACCACGTTACACGTCCTAGCTAACCATGATTATTTTTCAGCAACTCAAATAATATAGTTAGTCGCTAAAAGAGAACTTCCTAATAAAATATTTTCGTGACTCATTTCATGACAAGACAGTAGTTTCAATAGCTCTCTCTTTCATACGACTTAGACAATTTACGGTTATTGAAAATTCAGTCAACTTAACCTCCTTTTAAGTTTACACTAATCACCCTTACAAACCCTATCAATTTTGCATACACAATTTCTACCTACAGGGCATCTTCTTCAACGATGGGAAAATGTTGCGGATTACAAGTTTATGTGACTATTTCTGTTAGTGCTATGGACACCACATATCTCCAC
>CAIGRP010039970.1:0-12423 GCA_903798385.1 Fraxinus cuspidata
GAACAACGGACTTAAGGAAGCCGACACTCATTATTTGGACCAACCTATTACCGAGAACAAAAATGAGATCAAGGTACGAATTACTTTGAGAAAAGTAATAATTTTACTTAAATAATAAAAAAAAAAACCTAATAATCTGAACTATACAAATAAATAAATAATTCCATTATTTTATGTTAAAAAGTAATCATCTTTAGTGAAGTAAGAATTACTTTTGAGAAAAGTAAAAATTGTTAATTTAAGTTACCATGGATTATTTTTCTAAATATGGTCCCAATTGTCCATTTTAAGAGTAAAGATTGTTAATCTCAATGGTCCTCACCAGCTCAACCCAAGTTTGCACCAAACTCGATAATGTCGAGAGCATTGTGAATAAAAATGAACTAAAAACTCATTCTTGGAATAATATTGAAAATCAACAACTATGAATTGTAAAATCAACAACTCATAGTTTATAAAAAAATTATAGAAAGACAAATAATGAGTCTCATGAAATATAAGGATATTAAGTGAGTAGTAATTGTAAATGTATTATTAGAATTAAAATTTGACTTATATTGAAACTATAAATAACTTATAATGAAACACAAACATAATATTGACGTCCTATTGCTTCCACTTATATTTTCAACATTTTTTTACCTTCTATGACTACACCCTTCTCTCGACATCCTTCTCTCTTCTATCATTTATACCTCCTCTCTTACCCCCACAATGTGTCCTACTCTTGTGGTGACCCTATCTCATCTCGTTTCTGATTTCGCCCTACCTCTTGTTCTACTTTTGTCTCTTCCTACTAACTTTGTTCAAATTTTTTTAATTATTTATTTCTTTTTTATTTTTGTTACTTATTTTATGTCTTCAAGATTGATTTTCCAAGCATCGGTGCTAGGGGTGGCAACCGAACCGAGAGGCTCGTGGGCTCGTCAAAACGAGCCACTTTTGACGAGCCAAGTAGGCCGGCTCGCTCGGGTCTTTTTTTACGAGTGGCTCGTGGGCTCGTCTAAATCTTGATTTTTTTTCTTAAATGCTTATCTTTAAAAAAAAATGACGAGCTTGCGAGTTGAAGCTCGACTCGGTCCACGAGCCACGAGCTCACGGGCAGAGCCGAGCTCGACCCGCGAGTAACGAGCCGAGCTCATGGGGCAATGGGCCGAGCATTGCCACCCCTAATTGGTGCTTAATTTATCCTAAACGCTCAATAATATGGCACGCTAACTATCGATATATCTAATCATTTTACATGATTTATCATTATCTCACACTACATTAATTATTGTGCCATGTTGAGATCATATCTGGTTGTCTTTTCTTTTTTCCTTTATTAATTTCTTCTTCATTTTATTTTGTATTATCTTTTTTAACAATTCATCAAAAATTTAACTTGGAATGTTACCAAGAAAGGGGAAAACCATATACAAAGTCGTGAACTCGATGAAGGGCCTAAATGTCACAAAAACACGAGTTTAAGACCAAATTACAATATTGGGTATAGACGGGGGATCATCCGAGTACTTTATTTTCCCTTAGAAACTTCCTCCTCATTTCACATCAACAACGAAAAAACACAACATCGCGGGACCCATTTTGTTAGTCATTAAGATACCACAATGTAAGAAAAGCACATACGACATCCAAGCGTCACCGTTTGATTAAACCTAGAATCCTTTCTTTAACTTAGCCTAGTGGCCGACCCTTGTGTTATTCCCATGTAGAGACGCAAAGAAGATCCAAAAGTAGCGTAACCCCCTCCCCCGGCTCCCCCTACCTTTCAGATCCGACGGCTGATTGTGATCTTGAGCCACCACCTTTGATCTCGACCGTCCATCAGTCAATTTTTGTTTATTAGGCCATTGCCCCTCCCTGTAATGCTGGGTTTAGTTTTCTTCTTGAATTCTAAGTTGCTGATTGTCTAGGTTAGCCCCCATCTCTCTCTCTCTCTCTCTCTCTGCAAATTTCTTCAATTACCATTCAAGAATCCAATAATCATCTATCAAAATTTTCCCACTAATTTTTTGTCAGTGCATTGTGCAGAGCAAAATGTTGGTCCCTCCATGGCTAGAACCACTGCTGAACACCGCTTTCTTTACCGTCTGCCGGACTCACAGCGCCGCCGCCAGGAGTGAATGCAATATGTATTGCTTAGACTGTAATGCCGATGCATTTTGCTTCTATTGCCGCTCAGCAAAACACCAAGATCATCAAGTCATCCAAGTATGGTCTTTCTTCTTCTTCTTCTTCTTCTTCTTCTTCTTAATCTCATCATTAAACAAATATATACGTTATGTAGATAAGGAGATCTTCGTACCATGATGTGGTGAGAGTTTCAGAGATTGAAAAGGTATTGGACATTAGTGGAGTGCAAACCTATGTTATAAACAGTGCAAGGGTTTTGTTTCTGAATGAGAGGCCTCAGCCTAAAACTGGCAAAGGAATTTCTCACATTTGTGAAATCTGTAGCCGGAGCCTGTTGGACACTTATCGATTCTGCTCATTGGGATGCAAGGTTAGCAATTCTTCACCCTTCCCTCCATTGATCACATTGTTCATATCATGTCTTACGAAAACGCTTGGCTTGTGGTTTATAAGCGTATTATTCGCGATCCCTCTATGGTCGTATTTAAGGCCACAAGGGTCGGTTCTACCCAATGTGTAACTCAACCAATGATCATCTTCTTCATATACTAAGCCATGTGATCTCACCTATAAACCATAGACGACGATTCATGAGCCACATTCTTGAAACTCTCTTGCTATCCTATACATCTTTTTTGCGAAAATATGGTTTTCACGAGTTTTAGTATACAATTTTATTCATCATTGTTTATCTTTTTGATATGCAATGTACAACATTAACATCATTAGGATGAATTCCCATTATTGTTTCCAATAAAAGTTTAATGTTTTTATTTTCTTGAGTAGGTCATGAGTCCATTCTTCATCATTTTTTTTTTTTTTAAAGAGAAATGGGGATGCAAACTTTACCTTAGATGGTGGAAACAATGAGGCAATGATACAAGAAAGAGATGAAGGGATATCGAGAAGAAGAGTAATGTCGTCATCAAGAGAAGAAGAAGGAGAATTTCGCGAAGGCTTACAACAAGATCTATGCCCACACACGCCTCCTTCTAGTGCAAGAAGAAGAAAAGGCATTCCTCATAGAGCACCCTTTGGCTTTTAATAATAAATTATAACTTAATTTTCTTTTAAATTATACAACTTATAATTTAGGGCCATTGTCCCAACAATTATTGGTCACATTAATATCATGTTGCTGGGATGGCATGGGGGTGGGGAGATGTCTCATAACAAAACAATTTCTCATGTGGAAAGATCAATAATGAGGAATTGACATTGAAAGTTGCAAGGTGTGTATATAATTAAGAAATTTAAAGCAAGTCTTTGTGGAATTCATTTTCTAGTTTTCATGGGGCCACCATCTCACATGGGCCGTTTATAAAGAACAACAACTTTGATTACTCTAATACATGCAATGGGGCATATATATCTCCTTTCTATGATTGTTAATTAGTTTGGAGAGCTCAATTAATTGGGATTCTTACGTTTGTTAGGCGTTGTTTGATTCAATTTACTATGAAAACTATGTCAAATGATGTGTGATCGTAGATGATTTGGTGGCCAGGGAGTAGGTAAGTTGTCACGGTTGCAACAAAAATTAGTAGGTAAGTTGTCACCGTAACAATATTTTCCTTGATAGTGCCGAGAAATTTTTAATTTATTTTCAATTAATATAACATAACAAAAATATGTAAGAAAGTTGATTCGCTAAATACAAAATTTATATCTCAATATAGTGAACAATTACATTTTTTATTGATTTTGATGTTGCACATATAAATGTTAATGGATAACTATAGTGTTGTGTTGATTTTTCAATATTTTCTACTTTGTAATTTAGTATCCTTATAGATGAAGATAATCAATTCGTCTTAAAGATGTTTAGGCATCACCCGAAAACAAAGAGAGCAATAAGAATTTTTCAGGCATGAAATGACCTCTAAAAGTTAGCCCCAAATCGTGTTGTGTAAATTAAAAAAAAATCACTCTTATTAAGGATTTTCCAAAAAGTGGTAAAACAAATGGAAATCATAGTAACCCCGCGCATATATATGAAAAAAGGAAAAATAGAAACAAATTGTTGTAAGGTGTAGTGTCTTCTTCTTCGAACATTTTGGACATTTTTCTTCATTAAATGGCTGTGCATCAATCAAATTTTGAGAAGATTTATGCATAACAAAAAGACTTTTCTTACAAATTTTTGAAATTGAAATGAAATAAAAAAAACTAAGTTTTATAAATTGGGTGAAGTTTTGACATTAAAAAAACTAAGAAAAATTCACTTGTGAATCCTGCATGAAGAGATTAAAGTCCACAATTGAGAAGTAGATTTAAAGATTCGGGAGGAATTTTTTTTCTAAATGTGCTGTTAGAAAATATGGGTCATAGGTCGCCCATGTGGTGGGATCCGACCCACGAAATATTAAAAGGGTTGGAATAAGTGATTTGAATTTGGAATTCAAATCGACAACTTCATATAACTACCATAAAACCTCTAATTTTTGTTTAACAATGGAGAGAGGGAGATGAAAGAAAATAAGTGAAATTTGCATGGAAAATCACTCAAAAATAGAAACATACATAGAACCACATATATGTCATGAAAACTCACAAAATTAGTGATTTAGATTGTGAATAATAATCTACATCCATTGTGGCCGAGATTGAGACCAGTGAACAAGAAAGAGCAGATTTTGGAGTTTAGAAATTCAAGGTGATTCAACCACATAAAGATCTTGGAATTCATCATTTCAAATAAGAAACTTGAATCGAAAGTCATGCTAAAATATACTTCGAATTACTTCATTGGTATCAAAGTCATAAGGTTGAATTCCTTGCTGTAATACATGCTTCAACATGCAATTAAATGATAGTATGATACAAGTGGATTATGAATCTTGTATGTAAAGTTTTGAAACTTTATGTAGTATTTAAGGGAATCGTTTGATAATTTACTGATTTTTGTACATTAATAATTATGCAGTAAAATTAGTATGGTTAGAAAGATATTTTAATGAGCTTTCCAACAATATAAAGAACTTAAATTTTGGACTTAAAATGATGAAGTTATAACATCCCGAAATTTTGATATAAATTTGACTTTTTGCATGAAAATTGGTAAAATTCGAAAGTTCATCACATCATAACTTCTTCTGCACAATGTTTTATGCTTCCCATTTGATATGGTTGAATAGTATTCTCAAAACATTTCCAATGATATAAAGATCATTAATTTTGGCCTCGACATGAAGAAAAATTATGAATTCTTGACGTTTTATTGAAAATATGAAATTTTGCAAGATTTTTTTTTTTTTTTTGCCATTTTCACTCTCGAATAGATTTGTTGATATCCCAAACATGACTTTAAACATTGATTTTGTAAAATCTAACTACACATATGAACTCAGAACATTTAAATTAGTCGGGATGATGGAGGATGGCGAAGCGTGCTAGAGTTGGCTCGGCTCGACCCTAATGCGTACGAGCTCAACTCGTGCTTGAGCTCATGACTCATTTATAAGCTCGGCTTGTTATTCGTGGGCCGAGCCGAGTTTTGAGCTCATCCATTTTCCAAATTTTTTTTATAGGATAAACCTTTTTTTAAAAAAAAATGATAAACCCTCGTGGATGAGCTGAGGCTCAGCTCGACTCATGCATTTGACGAGCCCAAGCCGCTCGACCCATTTGTCACCACTGAGCGGTGCTAACGCGCCCCCATTTTTTATTAATTTAAAAAATTATTACAATTTGGTCCAACACATGAGGCCGAGTGCAGAATTCATTTTATATTCAAAAAGTTGTAAATTAGCCCCTGAATTATTCTTGATTTTTCAATATAAGTAAATTAATTTTTAAATAGTTAAAAGTAATTTGTTATATTTAATGCTTGAAATAAATTTGTAAAAAGTATTAAAAATATTTTTTTAAAACTTAAGTTAATTCTGATTATTTTTTTTTATAAAATCAAGAATATTTATTAAGTGATATTTGACAAGTGAAAGCTACTTTTTTAAGTGCTCTCATTTTATTTTTTTTTGGAAAATAAAAAACACTTTGAAATTATTAAAAAATATATATGTTTATATATATATATATATATATATATATATATATATATATATAAATTTATGAGTTGTGTGAGTCTTTTATATATATAAATTCATGAGTTGTGTGAGTCTTTAATTAAGTTATATGATATATTGTGACTTGTTTCCAATTTTTGTACTTGATCAGATATTGCGGGATCTATGCACACTTATTGCATTTTTAGAGGGAATGTTTTAAAAACAAGAGTAATAGAACTTGTTGAAAAGCTAAGTATTTATTAAAATTAATAAATAGATCTAGAATATAACCTAGCAGAATACGTGAATATTTTTGGGACATTTTTTGTGATAAGCAAAATATGAGAATTCTAATATCAGTTCCATTTGTAGGGATTATACAGCGTCATATATTAAAATGAGGTTGAGAATATGTATAATAAAATTTAAATGATGTGAATTTTATTTTACTATTATAATTATAATTATTTTTAGGAAAAGTTAAGTTTTGATACCATGATATGTCATAATTCGATAAACGTGCATATTTATACTTTTACTGCACATTATGAAATTACCTTATTGAATTACAAGATATTGGTTAATTCATGAATTGTTACGAATGTTAAGATCAGTAGACTTAATGAGATTTTTACTTATATCTATTAATTGTCAGTTGAGTGATAGTTTGGTGATTGAAAGATTTAGAAAATCTCACCTATAGCTATTTTGATTCAGCAATTGAATGTGAGTTCTCAAACTGAAAGAATTAATATTATTTTCGCTTAGAACTCATGAAATTTTGAGTTATGAAAACAATAGGATTGCGGATGATGATTGAGAACATAGTGAACTTTCGACTTTGTGCTTAATATTGAACTAGTGTATACATTAATTTGCATTAATGCAAAATCGTATATGTGTATAAATGAACATTGATTAAGGATAAAATTGTCTCTAAAATCTGATACATCATGGTATCAAAATCCATAGTTATTGACCTTAATAAAGATGATAAGCTAAATGCGATAGCAGTTGGCATGATAAAATTTTGAATGTACTAGAAGAATATAATACTTCAGAGAGCATCAATCACGTAGTAAAAGAACCGATCCACACATTTGGCATGATAAGATTTTGAATGTACAAGAAGAATATAATTTTTTAAAGATCATCAATCACGTAATAGAAAACCTGATGTGGGTCCTACTACTCTAGAGAATAAAGATCAGAGCTTTGATTTTGGTTGAGGACCAATATTATAAAGGTTCAAGTGTTTCAACCATACGGTTTGAATTTCTTAACTCGAAAGTAGTTAGACTAATGGATATTGCACTTGAATATGTTCTTCTTAGTGTTATTTATTTGTCAACACTATACATATTGGATTTTATCTTATGTGAATAGTGGATTCAAGAAATAGAAACTCACTTTATATGAGATCAAGAAGTGTTTTTAGTCTATGTCAGGTCTTTGACTTGATACAAAATAGATTTATAAAAATAATGAATATAGGGTGGAGATTTATATGACAGGCACATGCAACTTCTTGTTGCAAAGTGGAGAAACTGACCTCTTATTTGATGTTAATATAATATCAAAGATTCAATTAATTTTGATCACAGTTGTTGTTATCTAAGAATGGTCTCTTACTTGAACTTATACGTGATAGTTATGTTCGCACTCACAATGGTGATGTTTAATTATGATTTGGATATTTGTGCAATGATTTGAGGTTTTGAGTCAAGAAAATTATTCAAAGCTGTAAGAGCTAAACTTTCCTTAAGTAAATCCATCTGAATTTCTTGTGAGATAGAGATGAAATTTATATTTTCATTACATTTATAGATGAATTCACGCATTTCAATTATATCTCTGATTTTCATAAGTTGAAGATATTGTATTGATTTAGACTTATTAAAAGGGAGTAGAAAATCAGATTGTATAAGTGAAAACTTTGAAAGCTTTAAGAGCATAAATCTTTATCACGAGAGATCTATTATCTAGGTAATGAAAGAGAAGTTTTTATTGGATTGATTATTCTTTGATCACCAATAATTATATGATCTATTAGAAACAAAGAACATAATATTACAGAATGTGATGTGACTTAAGATAATGCAGACCAATTTTTATGTATTTTCTTTAAGGAAGAGTATTGGTTAATTGCAATGTATCAGTTAACAAAGTTTTCTTAATGTTAGTACTTTTAGAATATATAAGTTTTGGACACGTAGATAACCAAATGTGAATGTCTTAAACTCATAATCGATTATATAAATTCTTGATAATAAGCATGGAAATACGAGTCCATTAAAAACGATGTATATCTCTCAGGTACACATGACAGTCCAAGGGGTACTTCTTCATTAGTGAAATTTTAGCTAGATATCGAGTCACAAGATGTGATATTTGACCATTTTTCTAGTAAGGGGGAAACTTTGGAAAATATTATTAAAATTGATATAATGTGTATTGATGAATCAGGTTTAAATATGTGAGAGTTGGTTTAAGCTTCTGATTCAAGTGGGAGTAATCTATTTTTGAGTGAGAGCTATCTAAGAACTATCCAATTTCAATAATTCTTGGTATCGAGTAAGAGCTACGAGCTATCTAAATTCAATGATTATTGGTTCAGAAAATCAGTGGAGAAATTTTAGGAAATTAATGAAAATATACATGAAGTATAGAATTCCAACCTAATTTGAGATGTGAAAAAAGTTCTAATTGGACATTATGTTTATTGAGAACATTCAGCTTCTTAAAATCTAATGGTATACTAATGAATTTATAATAAATAAAACTTATTTTTTTTAGAGAAATGTTAATACTCAATATGAGTATATTGAATCAGACAAACTTTTTTCTTCACAGTGAGATTAACTTCTATACGCTGATGTTAGTCATGATAGTGTGTTTAAGTTTAGATTATACCAAATAAACTTATAGATTGTACTTTAATTCTCAATTGAAAATTGATTGAAAATATTTACATGAATCGATTTGTAGGTTTCATGTTAAAGGCTTCTATAATATTGTGATAACTTTATAGTTACACTTGTAGCCTATTACATTCATTTTGACACTGGTACTTTGAGTTTTAACATGATTTAAATCTCGTACAAAATTTCATCAAGTGGATGAAGTTTACCGTATTTATGTAAAAGTCTGATGGTAGGTTGTAATTCTAATTTTGATGGTAATGACACTATATTGGCTAAGTATAAGAAGGAGTGTATTGAAACTATTTTGAAATGGTTGCCCTTAACATTTTAGACAAAGGACATGTATTTAGAAAATTGTATATTTTGTGTTAAAAAATTATTCTAGTCTTTATTCTCTATTACATGAGTTATATACCATAAATATTATAGAATATTTTTAACTGTGGAATTGCTACCATGTTTATGCTCATATGTCGAAAGGTAACCATATAAGGTTTCATATATGTCCAAAGACCCCATAAATGCATAAAGAAATATCCAGAGAACCATATTTAGTGTGATTAAGAATTAGAAGTATGCAATGATATATACTTGTCCAAACATTTATCATGTCATGTATCTCGTCAGTTGGTATCAATATTATCCTTAAAAAGGATATGTTGATACCTGAAGGGTACTGTTGTCAGTTATTCTATTTTGTTATTGAGGGAATAACTTGTTATTGGAATAAATATACAAATGTTGACTAAATATGAGAGTTAATTGAACACAAATAGTCATTAGAGTTATGCAATCTTGCTATATAGAGTATCAAGAAGCATATATTGCAGTATATATGTTGGCAGTTGAAAATTTGTTTGGTATAGATGTATTATGCATCTAATGATAGTAGTTGAAAATATGAGATTCATGATAATAATATAATTATCCCATGTGTTGAGGATCTCAAATATTATGATGGAACCAAACNTACTTGTTGGTAATGTCGAATCTCTAAAATTACATAGAATATGATACTTGTTGTATCAGAATACTCTTGATTAAGTTTTATGTGCCCGCAGATAAACAATTTTGAGTTCATGTGTAATTTATTGTTGAGATTACGAGATAATATTTTGCGTGCACATATAAATTATGTTGAATAGGTTGAGATTGACTAACTTACATGAGCAATGCCTAAGACATTTTAGAGTGAGCTGAGATGAAATATAGTAATCATGTTGTATACGTGATCTAGTCGTCTCGATGAGATATCAAGATGAGATTATAATAAGTAATCGATATGAATTTCGCTATCTATTAGAATTGTTTTATAATCAAATCGAATTCTCGATTGGAGATTGCTTAGATGAATAAATATAAGAAGAATTCAAGTTAGGTATCGGGAAATACCTGAACTAGGATCTGTACGATATTATATGTTTATAAATGATAGGATATACGCCCTAAAAATGGAGAGAAAACATTGTAGCACGTATTTTATGTTATGTGTGCTTTTACGATCAATATTGAGTAAATAAGTAAATGGATAATTGTTTCCTTATTGTGTGAGACCTTGAGATTTATATAACCTCTTATATATACATATATGACTTTTAACTTATTCTTGAGATTTTATTTCGATATTGCTACTTAGCATGTTATCAATAACTATGATTGATTTGGTTTGATGAAATATGTCTAGAAAATCAGCTGATTTAAAGTTGAAGAATTCAAGTAGGAAAGGAAAACTATTTTGACTACCATTTATATTTGTATTCACCGGTCGAACAATTGTATTTAATCATTTAGGGTATATGACATAATTGTAAATACAATAAGATGTGGGGTTCAAGTTTATTCCATAAATGCTTGAATGTTGAAAAATAAGTTTGGGAGTATAGCGAGATGCAATGTTCCTCTAGTAGAGTTACTATATATTCCTAACATGTTTATAGTACCATGAGATATAATATTACTCATTGGTCATACGATTTATTTGTTATATGAATTTTTGTAAGCTAAATCTTGAGAAAGATCTAAAATGTGACATTCGTTGTCACTTATGATTCGAATTAAGTCCATCATGTGCGAGTGAGAGATGTTAGAATAAATGTGTCATGATTCGCCAATGTGGGGTGACCTAACCCACAAAATATTAAAAGGGTTTGAAAGAGGTATTTGAATTTGGAATTCAAATCTACAGCTCCCCATAACCTCACATAAATCTCATAAAACCTCTAATTTTTGTCTAGCAATGGAGAGATGGAAAGATGATAGTAAATAAGTTAAATTCGTTTAAAATTAATTAAAAAATAGAAAAGTGTCTAAAACCACATATATGACATGAAAACTCACAAATTAGGCATTTAAATTGTGGATAATAATCTACATCCATTGTTATTAGGATTGTGACCATTTGAGAGGGAAAAAAACAGATTTTGAAGTTCTAAAATGCAAAGTGATTTAACCACATAAGGATCTTGGAACTCATCATTTCAAGTAAAAAAACTTGACCCAAAATTCATGGTAAAATATGTTTCGAATTACTTTAGGTGCTAAAGGTTAGGATTAAGTCCTGTTTGACAAAGCGTATTTTTAGATTATAAATTGATTAAACTTCATTTTTAATCATATATTTCATTGGACTCACAACTTTTATTTCACGTATCAAGAGCGCTATGGATTTATGATTTCAAGCTTGTCAAATATGGCTAATTTTGCTAATTTTCCAAAAGATATAGAAAATTAAGACTACCACTGGATGGAGAATCAAACCCATGTATAATGAAACCATTTTAAGATCATGTTTGATCCAAAATCTTAAAAAATTCATTATTTCAAAACTTATTTTCAATTACACATTTTTTAATAAAATAATATTACACGCAAATTCAAATTTTTTTCTTATTTTTTAACCACATATTTTCCATCACATCACATCATAAAATGCATTTTTTTCTCAATAATGTGCATAAAAACATTTTTTTTTTTTCTGTTTTCAATTTCATAAAATAAAAAAGAACAATTTTCAATTAAGAAAGCTGAATGATAAGCTCATTTCAAAGTTGGCTAAAAATTACATAATAAACAGTATTAACACACCACCAAAATTACCAAACCGTATTTCATCTAATCGGAATAAATTTATTTTATTAGCTTAATGTTCACGAAAATATATTTCGGATTAAAACCACCGCAAGTGTACGGTTTGTTAACAAGTAATAAAATAGACTTTTTTCAGTCCGAGTATCGTTCTCACGGAGATTTATTTATTTTAATTTCTATTTACTATGACCTTAACTGAAACGATAATATTAAGTAAAATTAAATCAACTACGATTCAAGTGTGAATTACTAAACTAAATACAATTGAT
>CAIGRP010039977.1:0-30353 GCA_903798385.1 Fraxinus cuspidata
AAGAAAATGAAAGTATATGATATCATTTTTGCTACCTTTACCCTCTAAATATATTTTTAGGGAAAATTACGCATATGTTAGGGAAAAATTGCAGTAGAGGTCTCTAACCTATGTATTTGGTGCAAATGGATTCCTAACCTTAAATTGTTGGCACTCATCAACCTTTCACTTTGGTAGTAAACCAGTCTCTATGGAGTATGGACGGATTTTGTCCAATTATGAAATGGCACATGACTATCACGTTGACTTTTCAGACAGGTGAAATGGTAAAGACTTAATTTCCGTAAAATGAAATGAAAAATGGAGAAAAGAGGACAAATGCATCATCTTTGGTAACCATCCCAAAACACACCCATCCGAAATCTCCAGCCACCACCAAACGAACTATCCCAACCCCCCCCCCCCCTTTCTCCCGGCGGCTACCCAAAGTTGTTAGTTCGCCCCAACTCTAAGCCATAACCATATCAGACACCTTCTTACCCAACACTGCTAAAGTCAGACATCAGTCTGTACATATACTCTTCAAAGAGGAGTCATGACATGATCACGCAGACAAAAACGAGTCTGCAAAGTAACAGTTTCCAGCAACATGCAAAGCATTAACGAATGTCTTCGCTGCAATATCCACAAATATAGCTGATTGGTTCAGGTTGAGGATGCGTTGTTAGGGAGCACTTCAGTGCGTTCTGTTCCTCTGTAAATACTCTGGAAATTGGCAGCCTGAATCAAAGGCCTGAAATGGCGGATTAAAATTTATTGTCATTTGCTTAGAAACACACACAGAGGGTATATATTGTTTGTGAATGAACGAGCCGAGTACCTTAAGAAATTTGAGTTTTTGGCACTGGATTTCTATAGCTGGATGGATGAATCTAAGAAATAGTGAGAATTCTTGATCTCTCTCGACATCTCTCTCCATTCGAAAATCCAAGATTTGAATTGATGTCCTTTTCATTGATTCCTCCTAAATTGCATGGGTGTTATGGTGGTGGTGGGGTTCTTAGGGAGTTACAGAGGCGATTTTTCTTTAATTCTGCTCTTTTTAATTTCACTCAAATTAAGTATCTACTCATTTATCCTTACAGATAATGGATCTGTGAGACTCACTTGCCATTTCGATGCCAGTTTGGATATCTGTCTATAGGGACTGAATCTGCTGTAAAAGTGTTAGATTGAGGATGTAAGTGCGAAGATTTAAAGGCTAGGAACTCATTTGCACAAAACGAGTAGATTATGGATCTTTACTGCAATTTTTCCTATATTTTATAGTGACACAAATGAAATGTTTGGGCAAAATCTGCTACTTAATGAAAGGTTTAGTGCCGCTACTGCAATTTTTCCTATATTTTATTGCTATCAATGGATCGAAGCAAACTAATCATCCTTCATTTTCTGAATCAGACAACAATATTAGTCAGACTGTCAGCGTACAACCTTCTTCCCTGTACATATTTTGTGCGGATATATTTGCTGCTTCAAATAGAATTAGAAAGTTAAATATAGTTCCCTTTCTATGTATCGTGTATGCTAGAATGTTCACTGTTGAATGGCTCCCTTTCAGTTAAATGTCCAAAAAGGATTATTATTTAATCCGTAATTAACTGAAACTTTGAAGTACTGTGGATGTATTCTCTGCATTTCAACACAACAATTTTTAAAGCATTAGCAATATAAACTGTAACAAGCTCTTGCATAAATATTAACTGCAATTTTATCTGCTTACTGGTGGCTTTAAAATGCAGCATTGGCTGTATACATATATACCTTCTCAATTCATATATGAATTTGTAACTTACGTGTCTGTAAATATCTCTGTTTTCTTGATATTCTGGCATACCTTTTTTTTTCTTATTTGCTTGACTTTCGCAAGTTTCTCACAATAATAGGGCAGCCATCTGTACAATTGGATAATTAGAAGCAATTGTTCCAGAAACCACCATCTATATCAAAATTGCCCTACATGTTTTTATAAGACTTTTATTGCTAGGACATCATACATTTGAAATAATCAAACTCTGTTCAAGATATAGATTTTCTGCAGTGGCTTTCAGATGTCAACAATCATCACCACCACAATTGAAGAACTGGTTTGCATTTCTGTGTATGTTTAGTACAAACTAATGAACGGGCGCATATTGGTTGTGCGTAAACGCTGATGATTATCAACATAAATTTCTTGATGATATATTCATTAGTGGAAGTTCATGTTCTTAGAATGCCTATAACAATTTTTGTATGTCAACTTCTTTTGTGTCCGTCATTAAGTAAAAAGCATGCTTATATGAGTGTGACAATTTCTGATTGTATGCTAGGACCTAAGCTGTTCTTGATAAAATGTACGAATGAGCAGATATCCACTTGGATCTTATGCTCATAGAATGCATGTACGACGTGTATTAGGGGGACAAAAAAAAAAAATATCACAACTGAGAATGAGCAGTGATGGATGAAATATTGGGTTGCACTATTTTCTACAATACCCTATCAAGTCAAGTCACCCAAAGATGCAATTCAGTTTGAAGGCTCGATCTGTAAACATTGCATTTAGATTGGAATGATATGTCAATTTTTGGTAAAGACATTATATCATTATTATTGATTTTTAGTACTCATTCGACTTTGTTTTTCCACATTTGTTGTACTAGGATAATTAAAAAAAAAAAAGCATATGGTTCTGTCTAGTAGGATGGTGCTTGCACACGTATATTTTGCAAAAAAAAAAAAAGGTAAGTTATAAACCTAATAAGCATAAATCAATATTCAATCGTAATGTGAATGTCTCTCACTCTCATGAGAAACATGAAGTTTTAGTGCATAGTTGTGGATTGTCAATCTGATTCAGCACAGCATTTTAGCATATCTCAGTTTTGCCTTTGAAATAAGTCCAATAATCCAAATCGTTAGGTATTTTCGCAATTGATATTCCAATGCTATGCTGGAGAGTTTCTTCTAGTTTAAGATCCCGCAGATACAGTCTTCACGAGATGATTAAATGTAGAGGTTCGTCTGGTACATGACACTTTTCTTGGGTTTTCTTTGTTGTTGCTTAAATGTATTTAATATTGCTAGTTAGCCAATTGCAGGCTGTAATTAATTAAGAACTTATAATTACTTGTGATAATATATGGTGTACAGGAAGAACTGGAACAGCTTGATAAAATCGAGAAAGCATCAGCAGCTTGTAAGGAGTAAGTAAGAGAAAATACACAGGTGACGCACTAATTATCCGCTGCATTTCATTAACCGAATTTGTGTTCTTGACAGAATGCTGATGAACATTGAAACCAAGCCAGATCCACTACTCCCACTGTAAGACTCCTTCCCTTACTTTTAAAATGCTTCACAAGTCCTTTGTGCAATCATCTTTGTATTAAAAGAGCATCTTTAGTATGCAGTACTCAGCACAGGACTGAAGATTACAATTAACAAGATTTCTGCTGCTTTTCTTTTTTATTACTGTCCCATGGTGTCGAATTCACTTTACATGTAAAGAGCTTGGTTATTTTTGTGTACCAGAACAAATGGTCCTACAAATCCGACCTGGGACAGATGGTTTGAAGGACTACAAGATTCTTCTGGCTGCAGATGCTGGATCTTATGATGGTTAGGGACCTTATTTCAAGATTTCAACGTTTGAACTTTGAAGAAACTGGCGCCTTCTTGACTTGCAACATTTGTAGACAGAATGCACTTCAAATAAATGAAGTACTCCATTGTGCAGAAAATGATAATTTTCCATGTTTTTACTAAATCAACATCCAAAAAACTCAGATTTTTGGGGGTGATCAGGTGATGTATTGTTAACAGATGTTCAATCTTGTGTGGCATTTTGCAGACATTTTTTTGACACCAATTTTAGTCTTATTTGGAAAATAATTTCTCCTATGTGATCATTGATGGAAGCACACAAGCATACAAGATGACTTTTCACTTCTTTCATTGTATTTGTATGGGTTAGATTTTCTCCGACATTCTTCAAGAACATTATTCATTTTGAAAGAACCTCGCTCAACTTGATCGAAAAAGGAAAACGAAGGGAAGCATGGAACCCCTCTACTTCGAACATGGCAACGTTGTAATACCAAACAACATTGTTGCTCGAATTATTGCTCAAAATGACATCCTTCAGCTATATATAGAATTACGTGAACGTATAAAATTTGATCCCAAATTCAAGAAAGTGAAGCAAAAATTAGTCAAGAATATAATTTAGAAAATGATAAAGAACATTTGCATCATCGGCCATCTTAAAACCAAAATATAATGACGACCATGGTTCAATTTACGATAATTTGCATAAATACACCCACACATGTATTCTGCATACAATTATAATATTATTTACTAAAATCAATTAGCCATTATTATCAAATCAATATCTTGGTTACATAACAAAACTTGCATTCATAGAATACGTGGTCACATGCATACTATTAATTATTAAAATCAAGTTTCAGAGTCATGTCTCAAAAATCTCTATCAATAACTAGTAATATTAATAAATCATTGTCTTCTTTATTGTTTTTGCAAACTTCTTCCTGTATTCAAAAAGGTGCATGATAAAAAGTTGCGACATTTTGATAGTGTATAATCTACATCATTAAATATGAAATGGTGCGATTTAATGGTTAAAATTAATTTGCGCCAAAATATACGACATCGGAAAATTATTTTTCGAGTTTTGTGTTTGATAAGTAATATTAGATATCTTTCGCCATAGAAGAGTACGATAAAACATTGTTCGCCCGGCATAAACTAATATTGTATTATATCAATTTTAAAAGAAGTATTTCATCTTAAGAAACAGACGTCTATTTGATCTTGTTAGCATTAATGCAATTGGTGAAATCTGTCTTTAGGAGATTTGTATTTGCTTACCTCACTTCATTTCATCTCATTCTAATTTCTACATTTTCCTAAATGTCAGTAACTCGTCGTTCTATTACTTTTCATGTACATATCGTCATTTCAGTAAGTCAAAATATTGTCTGATAATTTGCATGTCAATAAAAAATAAAGTCTTGCATGTGTTTTAGTTAACGAAATGTAATTATGCACCAATTTATCTAACAGTGTTAANTTTTTTTTTTTTTTTTGGAAATTCTGAACTAAAGTTAATGCTAATCCAATTATAAACTATATATACACCTTGAGATCATACTTGTTAAAACACAAATATGTGGAAAAAAATAATTACTGAACTGATTCATCATCAACAAAAAATGAATCATCCAAGTCTTCCAAAGTATATTGAGGATATGTAGTTCCTATTCCATTTATAAAAATATTGTTCATCTCCCTGTCAGTGAGAAAATCGTTTGGTTCTTGCATTTTTTGTGGTAATGGGATAGAAGGGTGTTGATGGAAGCTGCTATTTTCTGATCTTGAATCGTGTTGGACATCATCCTCATTTGCTGGCAGTCGTGGCAAAGATGGTCTTAAAATTGGCATAAATTGTCGTTGTTGCGTATCTCTTGAAGGATTTTCTAACAGAAAAGGCTGTTGGGAAATGCCCTCGATCGACGTTGAAGGATTATGATCTGCAGATGTTTCTGGCTGAGAAGGCTGTAAGGACATGCAATCTGTCAATGTTGAAGGGCTCGAAAATGAACTCATGTTTGGTTGGATATAACTTGTGGATGTTCCCAGCCAATTAAAATTTAACTCATCCCCAGTAGTTCTTAAATCGGAAACTAGTGTTTCTGTACTGATTACATTATGAGTAGAAACTTTATGTTGGCTACACTTGATTGACTTTCCATCATTTGCAAGTCTCAATCCGACGTACACATAAGCAGAATTAGAATTTATGGACTGGTTGGTGCCTGTTGATGAATTATCTCTATTGATCTCACCATATGCTTCATTGTCTTGTCCTCTAGGAGTGCATTTCTGTTGCAACTGTTGCGAAATCCCAAGATTTGTAGAGTTGGTTCTATTTAGTAATCGAGTGACCCTCTGATCGTTCAAGGTGCTTGTAGATTCTTTTGCATTCATAAAATATGAACCTTGGTGAAAAGGTGTTGTGTAACCCTGTTGTACAGTACTGGAATTCCGTTGCAAGGAGTCGAATCTTGACACCGAAAGGGATGGAAAAGAACACGATCCCTGGTATAGATTTCTCGTGTTCGTGCCATACATGGAATTAACAATTACATCCTGATCTCTTTTTTTGAAATCGCGATATTTCTGGAAAAAAGATCAAACCATAACCATCTTTGTTAAATCAAGAATTTAAGGATCATAACAAGTTGAAGATTCAAATTTGAAATGGAAAAAACCTGCAAATGACTAGCAACATTTTCTCTGGTTAACCCTGGAACTTTCATTCTCTCAACTATTTTCTTTGGTACTGCTTCTGAGAATTACCAAGAAACGGTGAAAATGTATGGGTGGTGGTTATTTTAAAAGAACAAGAGAAACGGGACAAAAAGAAAGAAAAGAAAAAGGCATATTACTTTCCCGGCCTAAAAAGTCGATGGCTTCCAAGAATTTCTGATGCATTTCTCTAGTCCACACCATCCTTGGTTTCTTTTTATTATGGGAATCATTTTTACCAACTTCATTTTGTTCACTTGAATTTCTATCTTCTTCTCTCTTTAGTTGATGTTGAACTTGTGTCGGCTCACTATTTGACGATGAATTATTCTCCGCTTCAACTACATTATACGACATGGATCTCTCTTGAGAATTGCCTTCTAGTTTAGCTACCACCTTGTTGGATTTTACTTTCTTAAATGCAGATTGCCAAAGACCATTTATATCCTTTCGACTCAAACAATTCACAACATATGCTGAAACCATATAATCTTCACCATTTGATGCTATCTTCATCTTATCTGGTGACATTACTGTAATGAAAAACTTGAAAACTAAAGATTTTGTCCGAACATCATTATTTTTGAGTAATATGAAGGAACTAAAAAGTTGTACTTACAAATTGTAGGAAGATTGAACCGGTTTTGAACACATTGGACAATATAAAATTCGTCCGACTCTAACCTGTGAGCATTTGTTAAAACCAGTTCGAATCTGTCCTTTCTCTCCCACATGATACTTATAGCCTCTGAAATTCGTCCAGTATACAATTCTGAGTAAATGAAAACAATTAGTGAATCAAGTTGCATGCATAACATGTAACAAATATTTATATTTCCAGAATCATACATATTTCTTATGCTAATGCTGCTTCACTCAGTACCTTCATGAGGGCAGTGCTTAAGCATTTCAATCGCGATATTCCGACATGTAAAATCATCTTTCACAACAAGAATGCAGATTCCTTTGCATTTCCCATCTAAGATACCTTCCCTTCTTCTGTCCATCATTGAAAATTTATATGACAAAATGCATAGAAAATACTTTCAAAATTGGAATTAAGGTAGCAAAAACAATATATAAGAGAGACATAAATGATTTAATATTGGCATGCCTCTAATATTGTTCTTAATGGCACGCATGCGTCCAACTATTCTTGGATTTGAAAGCTTTGTTGTATAGCCAAAGAAAATATTTTCTAATAAAAGCAAATGCATGGTATAATTAATTTCAAGATTCTTGTGTGAGTATATTTATTAATGTATTTCAATTATGTGTAGGTGAATTTATGTATATTAATATAAATTAATAAATGGTACAATAGTCTATCACATAGAGATGTAAAGCAGTCCCACCGCTAAAATTGAAATTTGAGATAGCTCATTGTCAATGTCAACAATTTATTAATGTCGAGCATAAAATGATTATTTTACCCCATCCAATCATTTCTTTCTCCTTCATTGCATTATTTACTAATGAACTTGTATATTTGTGACAATGAATCACAAATATAATAATTATTTAAACATTTTATTGATGTTTTATACACATTATTGTATTTTTTGTATGTATTAATTGATGTGTGTCAGTGCATAAGTTGTGATCGCATTCAATTTATCCGGGCGAATCAGGGAGGAAGACCGTCACTCTTCAAAATTAGTCGGGAGAAGCTTGAATACTTGAGTCATAAAAAAAATGCTATTACTATAACTAAAGAAACCCTTAAGCTAATAACAAATTATTGTTCAGAAAAAAGCAAGAAATTCACTATAAATTTTCAGACAAGAAGTCATTCCTCTAAATCTATCCAAAGATTCAAGAAACCAGAAGGAAGAAAAGATATCAGCCAAAACCATGGCCTCCCAAAAATTCAAATTTTTCTCATTTCTTTTTCTAGCTATAATCGCCTCTATTTTCACCCATAGCATTGCAGAGAAGGACAGCGCTTTCCACCTGCGAAAGACAAGGACATTTGCAATACGATGATCAGTGGAGCAACCATGATGCCATTGGAAAAGCCATCAAGGTTACACTATCACTTGCTAAAACCTTAATTCTAAGAACGACATGATTGCACGAGCAATAGCTAATCTGCCATCTAATAAGAAACAATCCCTTGAGAAAACATGCAAAGAGTCTTTCCAGACAGTGATTGATATGCTTAAGGATGGACATGATGCTCTTGCAGCTGGTGTCAATGGCACGCTGCACACCAAATTAAGCGTAGCTTTAGATACCGAGTGTGTTGATGAACTTTCAAAATGCTGGGGTTACTTTCCCAGAAGCCAACAAGGCCGAGGAACTTCTACTAAAGTATCTATCTGCTTGGCGATAATGGCACAAAATGAGTGTCGTGCCATAGATTTTGAGGAATGGTTAAACAATAGTACCCAAATGCACTTACTTGTAACTTGCCTGCAGTTTTACAATTCGAATTTTGGTTAATTTGTTGGTAGATGTGTATCCATATAATGTTGTTTTGCATGGCCAATAAAGTGTTAAGAGATAAGAATTAGATCTTTTCGGTTGGTGACGATTATTAGCAACAGATATTGTGGTTTCTGGAACGAAAAATCCATGCTTGAAGCCTTTTTTTTTTTTTTGTCTTGTTTATACACACTAACTATATATACTTTTCATTGAAATTGTCTTTGTTTTATAAGAAATTTGTTGAGAGTGCAAAACTCTAATTCTACCACCAAGAGCAATAAATTCGCAAAAATAAGAAAAAATAAGATTTAATGAGGTTCTTCTTAATGTAATACTACATCATCTTCTGTATCGCAGTAATTCTTTATGATATAAGAGAATACATCTCACCTTATGGTGGTAATTCACAATCCTAATGATGTTTCTCTATAATTAGGGCAAAATCAAAATTACAAGTGAGAGATTTCGCATATTGACTCCGCAAAGTCGCAATAATTAAACTCTGCAATTTAATAGAATTAACTTTGTTTTGATAAAAACATTTTGGAAACCCCAAATTGTATTATCCAACTTGTATTTTTTTCTATCAACTTGCGTGCAATTTTGTCATTGAGGGAACCGCAGCAACATCCCTGCTTCTCTAATTGTGATATGCTTCATCATGAAATGAATTTCCCTTTTGATTTTATTTCATGCCACCAAATTTCATATAACGTTTCACCATGATAACATAATTTCATATAATATTTCACCATAACCACCAAATTTCTTTTAACCATTTTCACTAAATTTAAAAGGGGTAAAATGGTAACTTTATATTATATATATAAAATAAATTTTTTAAATGTTTTTTTTAATTTTAAAAACGTATATTTTAAAATAAGTTTGTATTTTATTTTATAAACACTTTTTAAAATAAGTTTTTATTTTATTTCTTTAAGGAACTTTTTTCTAAAATAACTTTTTATTTTATTTTAAAAACTTTTTATAAATAAGTTTATATTTTATTTTATTTTTCTAAGTAACTTTTTTTAAAATAAATTTTTTTTAAGTAACATTTTTTTCAAAAATTAGTTTTTATTTTATATTATTTTTTGAAGTACTGTTTTTTAAAATAAGTTTTTTTTTTATTTTTTTTCAAATTTATTTTATATACATAATGCAAAGTTATATTTTTACCAATTTTAAAATTAATGAAAATGGTGAAAAGAAATTGGGTGATCATAATGAAATGTTACATGAAATTAGGTGGTATATGAAATAGGATGATCCGATGAAATAAAATCAAATTGGGCGGTCATAGTGACACTAAATATAAGATTGAATGGTTTAACACCCAAAAAAAAAAAAAATTGCATCAAGATTGATTTTATTAAAGTTGAAATAGACAAGAAATTGGGGATTTGGTGGTGGTGGAAATTGACTCAGATGGCACCGGGCGGAGGTGTTTGACAGGCAATGGGTGGAGAAAGGAATAATTCGTTCTTTTTCTATCTAGCTTTTATTTACTTTTTGTTTATTAAATGTAATGGTAAAATCATCGTTTTGAATGAATTTTAACTAGGTGCATATAGATAAGGGTAAAATTATATAATAGGGGACTTGAGTGCTATAAAATGAAAGGTTGAGGACATAAATGCTACTTTTTAAAGGTTGGGGCCAAAATACAACAAGAGTCGAAGTTGGGGATTTTTGGTGTTATTTAGAGGCTCGCGTTAATTAAAAAATTCCGACAATGTAGTCTTCATCCCCTTTGTGGGTAGTAGATAAAACATTCGATACATGTAGCATGATCCATATTGTTATTTGAAATTATTTTAAATTAAAGTGCAGCAACCTGATTAAACAAAATTGAAGTACTGAAACTATGATAAAAATATGGTTATCACAAATAGAATTTACAAGTGAAACATTTAACAAAAATAAACATTAAATTAGATAATCAATATATGATCTTACCAAGTAAATCAACAAAAGTTAAAAACACATACATAGATGTGTATGGCCACAGAAATAATACTACAAAGTACAAACATTATTAAGCCATGGCTGCTCCAAAAGGAATTTATCAACGCAGGCAACGTGCCTTTTGAAGGTTAAATCTACCAATGACCATCCAATTTCATACTAAATGTCACATTCACCACCAAATTTGATTTTTTTTAACCATAACCATCCAACTTCATACTTAGATTCCATCAAGCCACCAGATAACTTTATTTAAGGGTAATTAGCATGTAACATCCTTACATTTCACTATTATTGTAAAAAAAATGTCTTTACTTTTCATAATTTATTTAAGATTTCACATTTTTAATAATTTATTTAGAATTCGTTTGCACTTTTTAAAAGATCATAGTTACAATTAATTTTTTATTTTTTTATTTAAATAAGAGAGCATATTTGTCATTTTACAACTTTTTATTAAGAAATAAGATAGAAATGGATAGTGATGGTTTGAACAATCAAGTGTGTAATTAAAGTAAAAATGTCAAAAAAATGAAATGTAAATACATTTTTCACAATAATAGTAAAATGTATGAATATTATGTGCTAATTACCCTTTTAATAATTTATTTGGAACTTGTTTGTATTTTTTTAAAAAAATCTAGGACTATAATTGCAATTAGTTCTTTCTTTTTCTTTCGATCAAAGAGAAAAATGAATGAAAAGAACCTTTTACGCAATTAAAAATGAAAATAAGTATGAAAATGCCAAAAAAACAAAGGTAAACACGTTTTCCACAATGATAATGAAAAATAAGGACGTCATGTGCTAATTACCCATTTATTTAATATAATCATATTGGATAACCAATGTTACACTAGGTATGAAACTGAGTGGCCAGTGGTGAAACAAAATTAAATATGATGGTCAATGTGACACTAAGTATGAAATTGGGTGGTTATTGGTGAATTTAACCCAACTTCTAGAGAAGATCAAAATATGGATTCGATTCCAAGCAGATTACGTTACAACGCTAAACATAATACAAGAGGAAACGATCTCGTAATTCCTCAGCAAATAATAAGCTAACAAAATCACCGATGAAATGCACCCAATAATCTACAGCCAACTTATAGGAAGTACTCAAAGCCGACCATTCTAACAAATACATTCTCTAAGAAACTTCAACTAACCAGTAGAAAAAATCATTTGAGAACTATCTCATGGGAATGTACAATGGCGCATGTCAAAAAATCTATGGTTCAATGACATTAGATGCGTGCTAACAGATTAATCTAAAACCCCGTCTCGCTCATCATTCATAATTCAAAAATAATAAGAATACCCATCTAATTTCAAAAGAAAATAAAAGACGACAATTTCAATTACTAATGCCTAGTTCATGTAATCTTTTGTGCAAGTATATCAAAATATCGTACATCAGGAAAATGTTAGTTTTACGGTCAAAATTGAACCAATATCCTATCAGCCATAATGATTCCCAGTTACCATTTGCATTGCATTCTTCAAATTGAGAAAAGAAAAGGAGAGAATCGTGACCTGTTGCTTTCGCCAGCAAATTAGTGGTTCCGTAAGTTCTACTGGGTTTTCGGTTTTTGAATATTCACATAGGGGAAAATTCCCAAGAAGTGCTTAACTTTTGGATCCCACCCGAGCTGTTGGGCACGGCAGTACATCAAGAACGTATTCGCATGGTAAGAGTTAAAACCCATGAAAACATGCCACATTGCATGACCCTGTGATTGAAGAACCAGCGCGAGACGTCCTTGCAGAACAGGCGGTCAACTAGCCAGCAGAGGCTTCCAGCAGATAAAGTGGTGACATACGCCTTTGCAAGCCGCTTAGCAAATTTGTTGTCAGTGTAAATGTAATACTTGTTCATCCGAGGAATGCAAAGAAAACAAAGCAGCAAGTAGTGCATCTTAAAACCAATATCAAAGTGGAGCTGTGAATGTGCAACGACGAATACTGCCCCATAGAGGAACAAAAACATGGGCATTGTACTCCGATAATGCCAATCTGGTGAGTATAGGATGTAAATATATAGGAGCATTTCCCACACCATGGGTGTTTTATCACCTTGCTGTTGCCTAAAAATAAAATATGGATAGTAGTCATCAATGTATTTTAGCACGAAATATCGTCTGATTGACATAAACAGATATATTAAATTGAAGCTATTTTAAGATGATAGTTTCAAAAACACAATATTTTCTGTACATCATCCTTAATAACTTGAAAGTGAGCGAGTACAGGTTCAGCATTTGTTATTTTGTCATAAAGTAATACTTTTATCTTATATTAATCAACTTACAACCGAAATCATCCAGCATCAATTTAATCACACCACATTCCCATATATTCCAATACCAATCACGTTATAAAAGTCATCATTTTACTATCAAGATCAATTCAGTCATCATGGTAAGCAGAGTGCTAGAAACCACAACGATCAAAATATTGCAAGGGACCAAAGTACTGAAAGCAGTGCGATTCCCGAGCACATAGCATAAACAGAAAAAAATAATAGGGAAAATTACCAACCATCACTTCTCTAAGAAACCCAAGAAAGATTCAGAAGCAGTCTATATAGAGCCTAGATAAGCACACCACCATTTTTTATTCACTCGCTAGTCTAGCTTAATTATAATGCAGCACCCTTAGAATTCTCTCCTCCATCACGAATAAGGTGATGAAGCGAGTGCCTTACCTTTCTTACAACTGCCGCTTTTATGTTTTATAGTTTCAATAGGATCAAATAGACGATTCAATGAAACTTTTTTTCTCTTATCACGTCACATAGGAGCACCATCACTTACATTATGTATCCCCCATCCTAACAAAAATACCTCAAAAGAATCCAGAATTTCATGTATAGCTTCCCAGAGCAATAATCCTTCCAAACTCCTAATGCTGAGCACTTCCCAGCCTCAAATCATTTTTCTAGATCAAATCTTTTTGTAGAGGACTAAAAGCAGTTCTGAACTACCTCCCAACTCCAGATGATGGTGGGGAGGGGGGTGTGAAGAGGGGATAGGGGGGAATCCAAATTAAATAAAGTTTGTTGCTCTGTGTTGGCTTTATTAATTAATGATAATTATAGACAAAATTGCCAAAATAAGTAGATGTACAAAATAGTACACATAACATGAAAGAGTATTCTGTTTTCAGTTAAAAATTCATACAGCCGTTCCATAATCAAGAGCATTCAACACCACCACTTGGAACCATGAAAGACAAAACACCTAGATGAATAGTAGCTCGTTAGAAGCACTTAATATTGCCATCCACCAAATATTTTGGTCTGATTCAGTGAGTCATAATAATTGTGACTGCTTAATATCAAGCTTGCCTTTTAACAATTTGCAATTAGTATATATTCCATGGATGTATGTATTCATCAGAAGATTATCAGCACTCAAAAATATTAATCAGTGTTCACATGCTTAAAGAGCATTTCATATTCATTAGTAAATTGATAGAATAAAAACTAATTTCTAATAGGTCATACAACTAAATGGGATCCCATGATACAGTTTCACAATAGCCATTCTAAGGACATACACAATGATCTTCCAATAAGTCCACTAGTCAACATAGGAAGATATCGATAGAAAAAACAATGAGATAAATCCAAGGATGCATAGAAACTAAAATAGGCTCTTCAATTTCTTTCGCAGTAGTCGCTACAGGCAAAAATTAATGGTTGCAACCGCATCACAACAAAAAGCCCAATATATCCACTATGACAACATTCATATCCACCATTGCAGTCTAGAGTCTACAAATACAAGAATTTAACTTCCTTCTCATGGGAGATAATTAAACGGCATAACCCAATAAATGACAATTAACGTAATAACCTAAGTTCAGCATTGTTATTTTTTACATTCATATGGATAATATAATATTTAATATCAAACTAAGAATCAAGACTGAGAGTGCACCCAAAACGATGAAAAAGAAGATATATAAAGACCCCCAGTAACATCTTCCAAGAATTATACTTACGAACAGAGAAGTAAAGCATTTGATATATTTGTTATCTGTGAATTAAAAAAATTAAAAATTAAAAACGGACAATACATAAAAGTGAAACAGAGAAACATATTCAGCTTCTAAAAGTCAACAAGGTAAGGGACCATTAACATACTAATATTTATTAATGAGATAATTCGAAGCCCCTATCTTAGCAACTACTTCTTGGTCAATAAAAGCCATGCTAAAAGCTAAAAAGACATAAAGGCAACATAGCACGAGAAGCTAGAGCACAGCTGGCAAGAAGTTGGCTTTAAACCTCATTCACTTGACAATAGTTGACATGCTAAATTGAGAAGAAAACAAACACTGACAAACATACGAAAGCAAAAACCAATAAAATAAAAAGCAACTTTGTGTTCATGCAGTAGATTCACACTTGTAAACTTTCACAACCACGCCCAATTGAAATTTGCAAAAATAGTCTATAACTGGGTACCATAATAAGGAAGAGAAAATAACAGAAAACAAAAGACCCAGAAGTGAGGTACTTGTAAAATACAAAACTGTTTTCAAGTCTAGCGATACTTTGTGAATCAAAACGCACATCAGATAGTATGAAGTAAGACTTTCACAAGTTCTTAAACAGACTTCTATATTACCATAAAATAGATTTTTCTTCCATTTCGAAACCAATTAATGCTCTCTCAGATACCCTACTAGTTACGTCATCTAGAAAGAAAAGAGTTTAACCGAATTCTATCACAGAATGTGCAGACTGCATTAAGTAATGAGCAATTCATTTCAATATCTTTACCTCCACCCAACCCCACCCCTTCTCTCCCTACCTCGCGTGGCAGGGGCAGGGGCAAGTTAAATAACAACTAAAAGTTGGAGAGAGGGAGGTTGGAAAAGATCCTGTTAAATTAATCAATAAATTTACTCATAACACTTGGTGGACATGGATATGAGCAACATAAAGACATTATGAAGTTCTTTAACTAAAAAATAAGTTCTAATTGCCTTGAAGTTCAGAAGATATAAGGAATTTATAACGTCAAAACCTACTAGCATTAAGTTTATCTTCCTTACTCTATTATGCACATTTCAGACAAGAAAATTTCAATTATAGTTAAGGAAAAAAATTTAAAAATTATTTGCTAATACATCACATTCGAGTTGTCCATACCTCCTAAAGGTTCCACAGAGATAAAATGGTTGAAAAGAATCAGCAATAAAGTGCAGCACATTATACAAAACAGATAGGCAGTCACCTCAACATAGGATTTTATAACGGGGATAAACAAAATACAAGGAAACTCACCTTGAAAATAGAATTTAGAATGGAAATACCATTTATTCTTCTCTCTCTTCTTTCTGTTTCTGCTACTCAATCATTGAGAAGGGATACATCTCCAGATTCAGTAGACAAAGCCGGAAGGAAAAGTATAAAATGTCATATGGGATTACTGTACTCCAGAAAGGGAAATATACATAACTTCTAGGGACAAAATTCTGTCATAACATGTTTCTGGTCTCCATGGAATAGTTTCCCTCTGTTGGTTTCTTTATAGACATTGATAGTGTTTATAAAATTTTTAAATTTCACTTTTAACATTTCTGGACTCATGCATGCTTGCTTTCTTTTTTAAACTTCTATTAAAATAATATACTAGCATTAATTAAGCAAACACGAAAGCAAAATTCATAAATGTAAATGAACCAAAAAAATCACCGCCTCCAGCCCAGTTTGCAGATAGATAAGAACATACACAGAAAACTTACAGCCGCTGTAACGTGGCATGATATAGGATGCTGCCGATGGAGAGTATCATATTTGATATGTGAAGGATGCTAAACCTTTTCTCAAAATGTTGTCTCAGGGAATTCACGAGACCAATGAATGCTAATATAATGCCTGGTACATTAGACACGGTGTTGAAAAATTCGGCAATATAGGAAGAGTAGACATAATTTGGCTCACACCACTCGTGCGTAGATGTGACAGGCCCCCAAAAGCTTGATATTCCATCTGCCATTTTTCAAGATGTACACTCAAAATAAATTGGTTGATGGAAGAACTTGACTAGATATTGCTGATTGAACAAATCCTACAAAATGATGTACAAGTAAACAAAGTGCATTAACTTATGCACAGTTAGTCGTAAATAGAATTGAAGTATGTCTAATAATAACCAGTTTCACAATCATCTGAAAGAACCATTTGTAGATCCTAACAAGAAGAAGTCAAGCAACACCATGAAATAACATTAAAGACGCGGGTGGAGACTGCCACAGCAGGGCTTAAGGGAGGAGGGAGGGCGTCAATGTAATAAAGCTAATATCAAGAACATAGATCTTCACTATTATGTTTCAAATTTAGATGATCTGTGGATATTTTTGTCAACAATTTTGAATCTCGACATTTTCTGGAGAACTACTTAAACAGTCGGCTTTTTATAAAAATCACAGAAGAACAAGCCTGAAAAGTGAAAATAATTTTCCTTGTATACAAATAGTTAGAAGTGAGGCCTGCTAAGAGATATTAAGGCTTGCAAAATTGGCTAGAAATAGGTGGTAAGAGTAATTTGGTAACATAGACAATTCAGAACTCTAGACATCTGTCAGTGAAATTTGAAAATCATCTCAATGCAGTGAGTTGAATGGAACAAATGGTGTGATGCTAGCATGACCCACATTGCTACCTTAGTATAAATTCATAATCCTCTTAATTTGTAATTTTCTTTCATTCTATTTATTGCTTCGTTTTTTTTTTTTTTACACATTGTGCTCAAAATTAGGTAGTTTTCCGCTGTTCGCGTCATTTTGATATTCTACTGCTTCTTTCCTCATTTTTTAGATTCTTTAAAAGACCTTCTTCCCAACTTTGCAGTTAAATGTATTTGATCTTGATCTTCTAGAAACATTGGGGCAGGGGAAGGGGGCGTTTGTAGTTGGAATAAAAATCAAATGCCTACCATCTTTAATAAAAATGAAACACTAGTACAATTGAATACAAGATATGCTTCTACTAACATCCTTGGCTTGTTCCTTGATGGCTACAGAAGGTCCCTTCAGATCTATCAGACATTCCCAATATAGTAAAGATTCATTTTATTCATATCTTGGAGTTTAAAATTATTGAAGGCGTAAAACAAAATGATTGTGTTTACCTAGGTCAAAGAATTGTACTTCTTTCTTTCCTTTTCCACGCATAATCACATTAACTCACAAATTTCAAAAAATAATTTCAACAATTGAGCACGTTGGGCAAATATAAGCCATGGGCACAAAAAAAAAATTGTGGGTGAAATAAGCCACATAATTGGTTGACCTTAATAATTTCCTATTTTGTGTAGGACTCACTCCCCATATATTTCTAACCACACTTTTTGTGTGGGCTCATGGCTTAGAGCATCTCCAAAATGCTCTTTAAAAGTAAAATACTCTCTATTTTAAATAACCAATCCTTAAAATTATGTTTCAAGAGACTTTTCAAATTAACATTTTAAAATAGAAAGTGGCCAAAATCCACTCTTTATAATTAAGTGCATTCAAAATATTTCAATTTTTAATGCTCCATTTATTGACTAACTAAATAGTATATACAAAGGACATAATATAATAATCTGGAGGAAGGTTTGTGAAAATAAAAGATAGAGAAAAATAATAAATACATATTGGGAGTATTAAAATTAAGAGTTAAAGATAAAGAGACTATTAGAATATTTAAAAAAAATTACTTTATAAATATATAAATACTCTCTAAATTGTAAAATATGCTCTTTAAAAGTAGAGTCTCTTGGATATTCTCTTATAACTTATTAAGTTCAGACTTTATGCATATATACCAAAGATCACGTATATCCGGGAAATCTGCGCTTCGTTTAAATTGTAACCAATTAAATTTCAAAATTTCTTAGTTGTAACTTGTAACTTGAAAATGGTGATTATTAATTGCACCAGAAGTAGAGGATTATTTCTTTCAAGTCCCAACATCACAATATAGACCGATAGTTTGACCGCAGAAGTAAATAAAGATATTCAATTCCAGAATGAGGGAGTATACTTAACAAGAAGAGATGTGCTCTTTCTGACATCTATACTTCCATAGTAAAGAACAGCAGGCTTATCCATAGAAATTAAATAAGATACGCTTCAAAACGTCCTCTTTCTCCAGAGTTAGATCATGGAATTGTCACTTCATCTTATTAGTTTATAAACCAAACTCTCTAGCAGAGGTCAAAAACATGTAACAGCAAAATTAGATCTATTTCTATGCTTGAATCACAAAATGAAAGTATCTCCATTAATAAATCCATCCATCCCATAGTTACGGACCTCATGCTCACTTATGTCAATTTAAAAGACATGTCATTGTATCTAAACAGTGAAAAACTTATAATCAACCAAAAAAATATTTGATTTTTCAAATGTGGGAAAAATAACATTCGATTGTACATATGAACAATCATATGATAATGACTTGTGAATATGGAAAAATGCAAGAGATTACCATACAAAGATCACTCATATAGAATTTCACTTACTTTGACCATGTATTGATAAAATAATCAAATTTGAATATTCTTTTATACACGTTAATAATCTCAAGAATAAATGCTTACAGTTTCACAATCATCATAATTTTACATTATTCAAACTATAAATCCAAACTAATCTACCAATTATCTCGCAAAAGAAGAAAGCCCTAGATAAACAGAAACAAATACAAAACAAGGTACAATGATAAATTTCATGCGCGCATCAAACACGGAATAACTTCAGCGCCAAATTAATTCTCGAAAAAACATAAATCCACAAATAGACAACGTGCATTAACAAATCAAAATGCATTTCAGAAAACAAATTAACATTGATACGTGTGCATAATTTAGGCGAAGCGATGTGCGTAACAAGATAAAAACACTTACATTCCTAAATCAGATCTGTGCAGCGCCCACTCCACGGACACAACCTTTCGCTTTCAAAATAGACACACAAAATTAGACCTAGGTGTATATAACATAAATATCGATGTGCAATTGCAAATAAATAGCCAAGATTTTTTCCTTTTTTATTCCGTAATACATACATTCCTGTGTGAATAGTAATTTATAGAAATGAGAAACAGCTTGTAAAAATTTGCCGTTTGAGATTTCCGGTTTTAAGCCTGAGAAATCACAACGGTCCGAAATATTTGATTTCATATTTAGCCCGGGTCCCGTCTCTCATCCTTTCAAAAATTTTAGTACTAATTTTTAACCAAGATTCACGCCATAAAATATTATATACGTAAACTCAAAAAAAAATTCTCCATCTTTTAACTACACATTCTTCAAAAATTTCAAAACAATGTTTTTCAAAAAAAAAAAAAAAATGGCCACAGAGATTTCCGGTTTTAAGCCTGAGAAATCACAACGGTCCGAAATATTTGATTTCATATTTAGCCCGGGTCCCGTCTCTCATCCTTTCAAAAATTTTAGTACTAATTTTTAACCAAGATTCACGCGATAAAATATTATATACGTAAACTCAAAAAAAAATTCTCTTTCTTTTAACTACACATTCTTCCAAAATTTCAAAACAATGCTTTTCAAAAAAAAAAAAAAATGGCCACGGAGGAATATAAAACTAATAAATTTTTGATATTTAAATATTAAAATTATATAAAATACTCCAAATAAAAAAGATATAGGCCTAGATTCGAGCAGTCTTAACATGTGAAAAGCAAAACACGAGTTTATCACATGACGCGCATGTTGGCTAGATTTTAGGACATTCATCCCGGAAATCGTTTTTACACAAAAGTGATTTGAAAACCGATGATGCAACACATGATGGTAAGTTGGCACTCTTTTCGGTGAGGAAAATGCTAATGTACACCGGGGGTGTACACACTCCGCTCACAAAAAAACGGGGGCTCGCCTCGAATAAAAAATTTGTGGGCCACTATTGTGATGGAGGCTGTACACCGAGGTGTACATGTAGCATTTTCCTTTCGGTGAACCCATCAAAGCCATTGATTTTAAATCCATTTATCAAATCAGTGCACATATTTCTTCCACACGGGGCATGTCAATCATCATGGAGAGTATACATCTAACATTATTCTACTATAACTAGTTTTAGGGCTTAGGCCTACAAGACATTGGTCGGACTAGTTTATCTCCTTGCATGTCTCTTAGAACCTTTCATCCCATCCTTTTCCCTCGGGGTAATTCAACAACCAGTAGCTGCAGTTTACATATAGTACGCGAATTACTCGGAAAACATTGTCAATGCATATTATGAAGCATTAACGTTCCATGGCCATGAAGGTACTTAAGCAGCTCAATTTGCCTCTCGAAGTTCAAGTTTCACTTTCTGATGAAAATGGTGATGTTGAAAGGGCTAAAAGACCATGGGAGATTCTAACTGGGTCATAAAATTGGAACACTAGCACCGTTGTTCAAAAAACTGTTACATGCGTTTGCTTTAGTTTTTTGTGACAGTTTCTAAGGTAATTAACTCGTTGCACCGCTGCTTATGAATCTTATCAAACAATATGCAGAAAAATGAAGAAGTGGAGTTCTTCAGAGAGAAATTTGCTGGAACTCAAGCTGATAGGATTGCAAAAGCTGAAGCTGGAGCAAATAAAACAGCTGATAAACTGAAGGAAACAAAAATATCAGATCATGTTCTTCTTTTTCTATTTCCTGATGTTAGAATCCTTATTAGTTTGATCTCATTTTAACTGTACAATCCTTATTAGAATCCTTACAGTTGCACAATAAGCCTCCACGTCAAAAATTGCCAAACATTGTTAAACTATCACATGCCACTCGTCTCCAACTATATAAAGTTGGGTTTACTTCATAACTGGAGCTAGCACCGAGGAAAATTGATGACACGTGCAATCAAATAAAAATCTGGGCAGTTTCCATCATTAAAGACTAATTGTACACCATAATGAAAAGTTTGGAGACCACTTGCAACTACAGCAATGGTTTTAAGGACACCAATGATACAATTTCCCCATACATATTTTTCCACAACACACGACAGAACACTGCACAAAAGAAATTAACTTCCCATGCTTTTACCAGACTTTAACATTTTTATATTGGCAAAAAAATTTTTTCCACTCCATGAGTGTTTTCTAAAAAGTAAAATCAGAGCAGATAATCCATGTCAATAACACTATTATTTAACCACCATGGAAATCAACATTTAGCTACACTGGTGCAATAACCCGAGATCAACACATTATATATATAGTAAAAAATAATGATGGGATTTTGATTTTTAACGACGAAAAATGGAGATTTCGCCTCACATTCCTGCTCCAGAGATCTGCCTTAATGTATTTGCAATCTCTTTTGCTGTTGCCTGTCCACTAATGTAGGCGATCAACGGGGTATCTCCTGGAACTATATCGTCTCTTAGGTAGCTTCCAGCCGTTCTGAGCAATTCCTCGGAACCTTTTTCAACAACTCCTTTCATTATCAGTGTTTTGTGAGTACCAGCAATTAGTTCTTCATAATCCGTGTCTCCTGTTGCACCAAGAATCACGTACATATTTGCCACGTTTAACCTCCACCGAACAAAAAGGTACCTGTTTGATCTCGTTGGAAGCGACGAGAAAAATCAATTATTATTCACTTTTACATTTTATTTGCCTCTATCAGTAGGCAATAGGAAAAAAAAAGTGAATCCAATCCAATGGTTCATGCCTTGCAAATTGAGCTAAAGTTCACAATTTAATATGATATATGATCTAGTATGAAATGAAGAACATCGACTTGTGATGTCAAATCATTGCTTCTAGAAGGTTAGGTTTACGCCCCACTTCCCTTTGTACCCGTGGATTTTGTTTTTATATATATGATTGGGGAATCCAAACCCCAATCAGCATCCCCTGGTGGCGCCTGAAAACGCACTAAGGCTTGGCAGATTTTTTGCATTAATAATAATAATAATAATAATAATAATAATAATAATAATAATCATCATCATCATCATCTTGTAGTGTCAAATTATGGAAAGGGAGGTTATTAAATATAACATCGAAAACTAAACTGAAACGAAATAATGTTTCACACACACCTGAGAGCCTGTGATCGAGATGCAAGGAGAGGAATAACTTGCATTCTTGTGGAGTTTCTGCAATACATTAAATGGCAACGAAGACCCCTCATCCGAAGCTTCTGCCTCATATCATCAACTTTCTTCGCCTGCAAAAACCCAAAATAGATCAAACATAAATATAGCTGGTTATAAGAGAGAAGAACCGTTTCCAAGAACTTATTATCTACCTTACTGGGATCCTTTATCAAGTAGGACAGGCAATGGGAATTGCTCGATTTCACATCTTCTTCAAGGGCAGAGTTTTTCTCTCCACCTTCTGATGCATTCATCAGCTTCCAAATGGTCTTCTTCAAGCCGTCTGATCCCCAGCGATAATCAATATGAGACACATAATCGGGATCTGGACAAAGCCTTCCATATTCTTCAGTGTAAGTACCTGGATAATACACTTCACTACCACTACTACAGATCAAAGCATCAAAATCATTTAATTTAATATTCCCCGACTTCAAAAATTCTGTCAATTCTGACATTGACATAGCTGTTGATAGTGCAAATCCTGATAATCTTGCGATTTGTGGATCTATCTTGATGGCCTTAAAAATTTCTTGCACTACTTGAATCATTTTCTTTTCAGGAGCTCCATTGCTGTCATAACAATCTAATGCTATAACAATCAATTTACGCCTCCGTCTCAACATAGGATACTTGCTTGGAACATTTTGAACTGTTCGATCGCCTTCAGAATCATGTGCCGCCAATTCTTGCCTCTTCATTTTGCTCAAAACTCGCGTAACTTGGTCCTGAAGCTCCGGATCATCACCAGCTGTACCCACACCAAGTGATTCGTTTAATGAAGCTTTTTCCCCATCAACAGAGAGCCTTAGAGACATATCTTGCACATCTTTAAGAGAATCATTCAGGGATTCTTCTACAGCCTGTTCATCTGTCGGAGTGTCGGTTTGCCATTGTGGATGCCTCATCCGACATGCTGCAACCCTTGTTAAGTATGTTCGGCAATGTTCAGGCCATGAAAAAAGGTGTATGTTCTTCCACCCATTCCTTCTGCACTCTTCCCACAATTTTTTCTCCGATACTAACTTGAGCAGAGCATCAGCAACTGCTTTCTGATCATGAGGGTCCACAAGCAGACCATTGTTCAGTGCCTGAATTACACAATGAAACAATATATATCAAACAACAGTCTTGCTTCTACACTACTATACTGGTCTAATTCTTAGGAACATAAAAAGAAACAATGCAAGAGAGCCCTTCATCTCGGACACGAGTCTCTTCAGATTTTTGGTTTGCACATTACATCTTGAGTAAACTTGAGCTTTTATAATGTTGCTAGTTATTAGAGAATGTGATGCACAGAGGAAGGGAAAATATGCAGAGTCCACTTTTACCTGATGGATATCAACTGGACCACCGTTCTTAGTTGCCACCATAGGGAGTCCATGCGCTGCAGCCTAAAACAATCCAGACTGGAGTTTCAAAACTGATTCTCCCAAAAACAAAAGAAGAGGGGTATATACAACTGAAACCAACCTCGATCAGGGTAAGTCCAAAGGGCTCAATGAAAGCTGGATTTATGAAAACTCCCTGTCAAGTTTTCAAGTGCAAGCAATTCATTAAGTGGTACCATAAAGTTACCAAATAAGTCATAAGGAGTGTCAAATTTAACAAACCTTTGTTTTGGCAGCAAGGTGGTAAATTTCTGGAACATCACTTTGCCTGTGATGTTTAGGGAAAGCCACTTGCCCATAAAGATCATATTTATCGACCAGTTTTAACACCGTCATCAGCACACTAGCATTTCCAGTGGACATCTCGTCTATGTCGTCCCTATTTCCCATAATAAGAGTCTGGTCACAAGTATGTTAGTATAGATACTGAGTGTTCTATAACACTGCCAACGCATTAGATGTCTAATAAAATAAATTTGTCAACTTACAAGATTAGCAAGCTCTCGTAGGGGGCGGCATTCTCCGAATGCTTTCACAAGAGTGGTTAAATTCTTTTTTGGATCAGGTCTTGATAATGCGAGGATCATTGGCTTGTGTGGATTTGTCAGAAAACGCATGACCTGAAAAAGAAAAAGCTGAATAATTTACCAACACTTGACAAAATAGAAAAATTAAGCAGTTTATTATTAAAAACGGAGATGAGATATTTACATCTGAATATATAGCAGGAACTACTTTTGGGGATGCTACATCATTGTTAATTGGCATTACAAGGTCCCCATCAGCTTCAGCAATATCTTCTTGAACCACATTGCTAAAGTCCATTCCAGGAGGAATAACCTGTATAGAGTTTATACTGAAATATTAGATAATAGAGTTCAAAACACACCGAACCTATTTTTCATCACCCAAAGCAGATTGGCCTACCCTAAAATAACAAGCCGAAGATGACAGCTGAAGATAACATATGTTGCAAAAAAATAATCCCAAAATCCATGTCATCCAGTCCTCCAAGTATAACTCATTTAACCTAACCTGTGTTTTTATGTGTTCTTCTTCAAAATTAAATATTCTACCATATTATGTGAGGTTTAAGTTAAAACTTGATAAAAAAAAAATTTCTGTAAGAGCAATTTGGTGAGGGATTTCAAATGACAAGACAACAAAGAAAGTTTCCAAATTCTCCACTTATGAAATTTCCTAAATTCGAAAAACATGCAGGGAATCACAGAAGCTACTTCAATTACAACACTAGTTAACCGTAAAAGGTTCGAAAAAACATGCTTACCGCCATCCTAGGCATGAAACGACCATGACAATTGACCCCACGCCTTGCACGAGCCCTCAGAACTTTCTCAAGTTTTACATCAAATCCATCATATAGGCCCCACTGTTCTTCAATCTCCTGCTTAGTGCTTGTAATAACAAGCTCTGCAGCGTCTAACGAGAGTTCTTCTGCTTCTATCCTCCTCATAATCCTGTACATCGAATTAATATCCTCTTTTGATTGCCTTCCCTGTTTAAGGAGCTGTTCTAGCTTGTTTCTACCTAGTGAGTGCCCCGTTAGAACCATTGGAACATTTAAAGCACCCGAAAGAAGAGCCGCACTATCCCCTGCATCTGCATAATGCCCATGAATTACATATGGCCAGACGGGCTGTCCGCCACCAATTTGTTCACCCAAAGCCTTAGACATATTGAGAATATGAGCCAGCGCTCCATCTACAAATTCTTGAATATGAGGCCACAATAATTCCTTCCTAAGATACTTGTCCCGAGGACCAAAAGGTATTCTTACAATATAAGCCCCACTGCTTTCTCCAAGATCAGCACCGTCTGCATCCTCGGGGCCCGTACTAAGCATCTCTGTAGGCTCACCATAACTCCAATCCACTTCAGGTGATGAAACTTGACGGGTGAACAGATCCACCCTGTATACCCCTGGCATCTTAGCCAACGCTCGAGAGAGCTCGACTACATATTTAACCTGAATTTTTTTTATGAGGAAATTAGACTAGCATATGAGAATGAATGCCTTCAGTGAATTATTCTTATTCCGTAAGCAAACTTACCTGACCACCAGTGTCAGAATCCCGGCCAAGCTCCATATTTTCACCACGAACCAAACCGTGCAAACTGACATGGGTGAGAATTTGCGGAATGTAAAGACTTGATTCATGATGCCAATTCATTATTTGAGAAATTTAGCTCCTGCTCGAAAAATGAATTATTGTTTATATGCTAAAATGTAGAGTACCTGATGAGGACAATGTAAAGCTTCTTCTCCTTGTTACTCTCAGACCATACTTCCAAATTGGAAACGTTTGGTTGGAACTTTTTCCTTGGGCTATCAAGTGAAATCGCCTCTCCTGGAACATCTCCTTTCTCGCCTTCAGACAAATCTTCCGACATGTCCTCGGTCACATCCTTTCGTCCCTGTTCTCGTTCCCACCTCCAGGTTGCCAATCTTTGGAGATCCTCCCATTCCAGCTACCAAAAGACAAAATAATGTTCAAATAGTTATTGCTTTGCTCAACAAGAAATTAAAAACCTTCATGCCACAGAATGAAAACTTGTCGATTATCCATTTTCCTTGCGATTATGGAGAATAGATATTAAATATTGCATCAAAACTCACTAGTAGGATAATCAAATCAAAGTACATATGCAGAAATTGAAGAGGAAAGAGTAATTAACCCCTATCCAAATGACCATATTCTGTCTTTCCTCAAACTATATCAGAGACAGAACATTTATTAACCCAATGACAAAAACTAATCAAGACGAGGTTAAAATAAATGAATGCAAACCACAAAATTTAATACTCTGGCAGGAATATGAGAGGATGCATCAGCACATTATTACCCAAAAAAGCAAGAATTCAACATCTACATACAAATGTTGCACACACAGAGAGAGACATGTATCTTCCAATTCAATTCACCTCCACACATCAACTTTATATCTCCATTTCCGGCATTATCTTTGATAACTCTTCATCAATAATTGCATATGGCAGTGATGTAGGGTGATGAAACCACTTTTCTCAAAATTTATAGCTGATAGTAGAACCGCAATCAAGCCCTAAATAACCCAGCATCAGGTCCGGGAATCTACCCCAAGCACTAATCGTTTGGGAGCCAATCCCCTTACAATACGCTCACCCCCATGTTCAATTATGCTCCACACCAAGCACTATTCGTTTGACAGAAACACACGGACACGTACAAACGTTTGGATACTTAATATATGTATGTATGTACATGTATGTAAAGCAACTGTATATATCAAGAAAACCTGCTTCTTTTTCCGGGTAAGATGCCAAATGCGCCAGCACATGTTTTCGAGTCTCGAACTCCTTTCTTTGGTGTTTCTCGTCGCCACCACTTTGATCCATGTCCTATGAAGATCGGTCTCATCAACACCAGTCACGACTTCTTCAACAAAATACTTTGTTGGATTGAAATGATCATTTTCTCTCAAATTCACTGTTGTTGGCTTATTCTCCTCAATTGCTGATGCCCCACTATCCAAAATTGCCTCCAAGTACCCATTTATCCACTCATTCCCCGCCATTGAAACACAAAAAAGAGAGAGAATGAAAATTTCACATGCAAATAACAATGCATGAGAGTAAGGATTGTGGGAGATTGAGAAGGTGGACTGAAGAGGGAGGAGTACTGGGTGACACGTGGAATACGGATCTAAGGGCGCTCATTGTATCACACGTGTGATGAAGGGATGGGTCTCTCTATGTACACATATATCAAGGTTGTCCGATTCCCAATGAGAGGTGCCGATTTCTACTCCTGTCAATGTTTAGGTGGCTGACGATACGGAGGACTGAGGAGAAGCTGATGACTGCGTGAGGAAGATTTTGTTTCATTCTAGTCGGTTACGATATTTTTTGTGTACAGAAAAAGTTCGACGGATATTTTTGCAAATGCACGCTTGGTAGTTTTCTGTTGACAGATGATAAAAACTAAGGCAGTGATTGATAGCCAATCTTTTCCATGAAAAATAAAAAAAAATTTCATTTTCATCCTCAACTCTTGTTTGATAGACAAAATTTGACATGAAAATTTTTTTTCGGCCCACGCGCCTCTTTTCCGATTTTCCAAGGAATTCATTTTCCCAATTTTTTGGTGGGAAAATGGAATTCCAGCTTTTGGCCGATTTTTTTTTTTGCAATGGAAATAACTTTTATAACCAATTGTAAAAAAAAAAAAAAAATCACTGTAATGGACAATTTACATGTAAAACGAAGTTAAACGAACACTAAAATTTGGTGAAAAATAGTTTTCGAGCAATTTTTTTTTTTAACTTTTTGGCAATTGTAACAAATTCCATAACCAATTGTTAAAAAAAACAATCACTTTAATTGACAATTTTTATGTAAAATAAAGCCAAACGTTAACAAAAGATCCAAAATTTCAAAATTTTCCCTAGTGGAAAATTATACAAATCAAACACACTTAATCCACAATTCATTGTAAAACAAGTTATAGATAATTACTTTCCTTGGAATTCTTTTTCTTTTCACTCATTTTCCGCAAATGCAATCAAACAGACCCTAAAAAGAATTGTTCTTTTTTTTTTTTTACAGAATACAAGTATCATTGTGATTGAATAGTTAAAAAAATAAAATAAAAAATCACCCGCACAAGTGCTGCCAAAAAAAAAGAAAAAGACAAGAAAAATAGTGTTTGGACAACACTTGTATGACTTCTGAGTAATTCTCCCGTACTCTTTATTTTTTGTCTTTCTTCGGCAAGTTTAAAATTTTTGAAGAATATTAGGGTTGGACTCGTAAACTTTTTACATGATGTGATTATATGTCTTCAATCTTTATAATAGAAGTTCTGCAAGATGACTCATTGAAGTCTCAACTCAGACTCAATAAGACAGTCGGATCACAATGTTGCTTTCCCTTTGTCGGTAATTGCTTTCCCTCCGTTTGTTAGTACTAGTGACGATATTTGTATCTACAATCTGCATCAATCAAAAACCATTCCCAAGTTGCAAATAGAAGTGACAAAAGGACCGCTATCACGGCGCGGGGGACTGGCCAACGAAAGCCTACCACTTTTTTCTAGCCCGCCTTGGAAGGTAGTGCAAGATGCGTCAAGTCTCAGGAGGACCACATGCCCCAATAAAAAAATTTATATTAATTTATCTTTTTTTCTAAATAATACAAAAGTAGATGTTCATATTTACGTCTACAATTAACAATATATATGAATGCTCGATTAATATACACTTTCGTCTCTTTGTTTTTCGTCAAAAATGCCTTTTTACGAATACATTTTAAATGTCAATATTATTATTATTATTACTTCAACTTCGTTTACTCTCCATTCACCGAAGTTACATTGTTTTGCTTCAAAGTACTAAAAATTTATGTAAATAAGACTATTTTTGCCATTTATGAATAAAACATAGTTTAAATAGAAGGAAAATCAAAATTCATAAACTAACAGTATAATAACTAAAAATAATCAACGCTTGGGCAAGCAAGCATATCATCATCGACCCATCCCAACATCTACTTTTTCTCAAAATTTTGATTCCTTGTCAACAAAGGCAAGGGCATTTTCAGTACTTTAAGGACACGTTTTATTGAACTCACAATTTTTATTAATTTTTCAATCACATAGTTTATAATTTCTATCAAAATCTGTTAAATTTTTTTATCGAAATCGTTGTCAAAGAATCTCTAAATAAACTTTCACATTTTGTTCTTGTGAATATGTAAAAGAAACGTCTCATTAGTTATGCTTGTAGGCCATGCTCACCTCATAAGCTCAAAAAAGTAGCACGATCTAACGTACACCTCTACCCAGGGGCGGATCCAGCACCTGGCCAGCCCCCGCGGCCGCCCGTGCTGGATCCGCGGAGCAACTTTTTTTTTTTTTTGATAATAGTAACTTTTTAAGCTTATATTACTGGAATTCATTTTTATTTCAAACATACTTTGTAGCTTAGTTGGTTAGATATTGCATTTTTATGTTTTAGGTACTGGGTTCGAATCCTTCCAACAAATTGTTTGAAAAAAAATTTTAGTACTACTACTTTACTAAAATTAATGCAATTGAAGTGCTGCCAGGTTTCGAACTCGTG
>CAIGRP010039978.1:0-10862 GCA_903798385.1 Fraxinus cuspidata
AAAAAAAGAAATCAAGCAGAGCCACACGGACAGCGACGTTCACAGCGTCACCATCTCCAAGCCGTACCACCGTCCTACCGCGCAAACCATGGGCTATAGAAAATCGTCGGAGAACACCACAATCGGATAAGATTTCATATCGCTGCCCTTGCACTTCCGCTCGTAGAGGCTCTGATCTCTTCATTAAGCAGCGCAGTGCTGCTTAAGTGGTGGCGACGATGAGGTTCCCGCGATGAGTGTGACAACGACGTCTGATAGAGAGGGAGGCGTGAGAAGGAGATGAAGAAGATGGGGAGGGAGAGTGAGAATAATGAAATAAAATTAGGATTTGTAATTGATTTGGGTGAAAACATTTAATATATAATTAATATGTAATACCTAATTTTTGATTAAATAAAGTTTAAATTTGATTTTTGAATTTGTAAATTTAAATGTCTGATTTTATGTAATTTCCTCTACTTACAAAATCCTTTAGGCCCATGTTTGTGGCTTTTTTTTCAGAAAAATATTATTTTGAATAGTGAATTTTTGGAGAATGTGTAGTTAAATGTGAGAAAAAAATATTTGAGTTTAGGTATATAATATTTTATTGTGTGAATATGAGGTTAAAAAATTTAAAATAAAGAGTTTTCAAAGAAAATATGACAAACAAGGGATAAATGCATTTATATGAACATACTAAATATTTGTTTGGTAGGGATTTTGAAAAGTCGGAAATTATTTTTGAACATGATTGAATAATTTTATTGAAAACGTTTTGTCTAACTAGATGAATTTAATATAATTTATAGAGAAAATTGACCTAACTTTTATACGAGAAAAGGAAGCAAAATTAGAAACCCTTCCAAAATAAAACGTAGATAAAACTTTTTTATTTTTTTTAGGTGCTATCACGTTGATAATTAAAAAGAAAAAAAGATAAATAAAAAATTCCAAAAGCCATTTTCTTTCAAAAACCCAAAACCTAAAACCCCCAAAAGTCTTGTTCTCCCTCTTCCCCGTTTCTGTGCATATTTTTTTTATAAGATTAATCCCAGAGGGAGGCCTTTCAGAAATTCTCAACTATCAGGGACGAACCCAGGCTGAAGAGGGGATTCAGAAATAGTTTTCAACCAGCAATAGACGCGCCTCGATTAGGAATCTAAGAAGATGGAGGAGCAGAAAACGCCAAAGATTTCAGTATGGGACTTGCCGGATGTGCCCAAAGGAAAGCTACCGCCGCACCTTGAGCTCCAGAGAACTCGCGTTCTCTGCACTTCAGATGCCCCGACTCACGTACTCACATACTGAAAGATTTTATATTTTTAGTTCTAGTTCACTTTTACCAATTTTGTTTCACTGAATATATGGAATTTTTTTTTTTTTTTTTGGAATAAAAGACAGAGAATATACGCTACTCGGGTGCCTATGCGACGATGGGAGTGGATAACAGCTTGCGATTGGAACATTTTCATGATAATTTTAAAGTGGAAGTTATTAGACTTACTGAGGATGATATGGAGTTCGATATGATTGGAATTGATGCTGCTCTCGCCAATGCATTCCGCAGAATCCTCATAGCCGAGGTTTGTCCGCTTCTCACATTTGATTAAATAATACATGAATTCTTGTGTCGGTCATAAAATTTTGTTGGTATTCTTCCAACACATTGTTTGTGATTCCTTAACTGTATTTTGTTTACTTTGTTAATGTGAGTATCAGTTATGTATCTTGGTTTGCATTTTTGAAGAATAAAGAGGTTTACAATTTTCTCCAAAACGGAGTTGGAGAATAAATAAAAGGTTAAAGAAACTGGTACTTTTGCATCCAATGAGGATTGTCGTGAATTGGTGGAAATTTTGGTAATTCTATTTTGGTGGTATTTATAATGGAATTATGAAGTGCCAGAATTTTGCAGTTTGATTTTTATGAATTTTATAGTTTTAAGTTATTTCATTTTTGGATTGTACTCATTTTATTTATTTACTTGTAAGATTCCACTAATTCAGAAAATGGTGGATATTAGAAACTGCTTAGTAAAGGTATTATTTGAGCGGGCCATTAATGTTTTCTAGGCGATCTCTACAAAGTAACACCCTCTCAGTTAGCCTGATTTCTGAAATGCAAGTCTTAATAGATGAACTCTGATTTAAACTAGTTAACTTAGTGGCTGATTAAGAAATTTTATTAATAGGACTGGTTTCGATGTTTTGTTCTTTCCTTTTGAATTTATTTGGTACATGATGCACATATCCTACTTGTTGGCTCCTGTATGTAAATGTTTTTAAAATTTCTAGTGATATAATTGTGTTCCGAAATTTGCAATAATGCATACATTAGTTTTAAATTATATGGTATCTTAAAAGTGTTGGCGATAATATATATTAAGGATTATTATCTGGTTACTATGCAAGGATGGAATCTACTCGTGTGGTCAGCCTATGACACATACTTTAGGATGAATTCCTGGTCAATGGCAATTATATAACCTTTAACTCTTCTATTATTAAGTTCTGTTTGTTTTGTTGCTTGCAAATGAATTGCATCATTAGTTTGTTCTTGTNGTCAGCCTATGACACATACTTTAGGATGAATTCCTGGTCAATGGCAATTATATAACCTTTAACTCTTCTATTATTAAGTTCTGTTTGTTTTGTTGCTTGCAAATGAATTGCATCATTAGTTTGTTCTTGTTATATGACCACTTAATCTATTATTTACAACATGCGTTCGATCCATTTTAGGTCTTGAGTTGTAAATTTGACTTTTAATTTTGTTGAAATGTTTCGTTATGAATTTTTAGATGGTTTATGGTTTATTACGAGTGTAATTTTTGTGTTTTGATGAAGTTTCGAATTATTTTATTAGTTTATGTTCAGACTTATGCCTCGCCTAACGAAGGCAAAACGCCCTAACACCTGATTTTGCCTCTTTAAACATGAAGGTAATGGATAATTTATAAGAGGGTAATAATGTCTTTGGCGTTGCTCAAGTACTTTGAGGGTTTCTGTTCTCTTCTTAGCACATGGCTTATGATTTTTTTTTTTTAGCCAATATTTTAGCTTTGTAATAGGGAATTACTGAGTTCTTGTAAGATCTTCTTACTCTTGGAATTAGGTACAAGGTACTTGATGTATATGCTTCGAGCACAGTTATTGTCCCCTTTCTTTATTTAAATGGTGGCTTGATTTGCAAGACTGCATTAGTCTGCTATCTCTATGCATTTGATATTTTTCTACGATGTTTAAGTTGTGCCAATATATTATCATTTTAAATGGGAATGATTGAGTTCTTGTAAGATAGCTTCTTACTCATAGAATTAGGATACATGGTACTTGATGTATATGCTTCGAGCACACTTGTTGTCCCTTTCTTTATTGAAATAATGGCTTGATTTTTGAGACTGCATTAGCCAATGCTCTATATGCATATTTTTCGAGTGAAGCTAACTGTTTTTCCCCTTTTGGTGTGTGTGTTTCTATATAGCTTCCCACTATGGCTATTGAAAATGTTTTGATTGCAAACAACACATCTGTCATCCAAGATGAGGTTCTTGCCCATAGACTAGGTCTCATTCCACTTAAAGTTGATCCAAGGATGTTTGAATATATGTCAGGTTTTACCTCTACCGAGTTTTCATCTTCAATTCTTACCTTCTCTTAATTCCTTCTTCTTTTGATGAGCAAGTTTGATTGTCAAGTTGTTTCTTTTTTTTTTGGTCAGAAAATGATGTACCTAATGAAAAGAACACCATTGTATTCAAACTTCATAGTCGTTGTGAAAAGGGCAGTTCACGGATTAAAGGTATTACGTACATGTCAGTTAACGAAGATCATGGCTCTGTTTCACTGTATGAGTGTGTTATCAATTACCATTTCATTCCTTTTGTTTTACTAACTGATGCGATGCTTCCTTTTTCTGTCTTTGGATACAGTATTGTCCAATGAACTACAGTGGCTACCTAGAGGCAGTGAGCTCACCCTGAGCACAGAAAAACAGGCTGTGGATCCAACTTCAAGGCCCAGAACTTATACTTCATTCAATTGTAGCCAAGACTCTCTACCAGAATTTTCCAACAACCCAATTGGCCCCAAGCATGCTGATATTATTATAGCTAAACTGGGACCTGGACAGGTAGAATTGATTTTTTTATGCCTTTAGGTTATAATTTTTTCATCAGTATGCCTTGTGAATGAACCCATTATCATTCATCCTTTTGGCTCATTCATGTTGTGTTCTTGTATGCTTGGGCTTTGGGTTACTATCTAGTACATTTGAATCCTCATAAACACTTTCAATGATGAGATTATCTGATTGCAGAAGACATCAGCGAGCAAACATATAATTTGATCATTCATCTATACTGTGCTAATTTATTATTCGATAACAAGTCTTGTGCAGTTGAAGAAAGTTGATTGCCAACTGATTCTACCTCATTGAGAATTTCATGCTCTTGATTCCAGGAAATTGAGTTGGAGGCGCATGCTGTAAAAGGAATGGGTAAGACACATGCAAAGTGGTCCCCTGTTGCCACTGCGTGGTATAGGATGCTTCCTGAGGTATAAAAAACTTTCCTGCTTTCTTTATTAGTACTTCCTTCTTTGAAAGGGAAAAAATGGTGATTTTTGATAAAATATTAGTCACGTGTTGTATCTGATTGTTGCACTGGTAGTATGAGTATGAAGTGGGAATTATAAAGATCTGAATTGTCTATTTGTATAGGTTGTGTTGTTGCAAGAAGTAGAAGATGAAAAGGCAGAAGAATTTGTAAAGAAATGTCCTGTTAACGTATTTGAAATTGAAGATATTGGTAAAGGTAAGACGATGCTGGTTCCATTTGAAGTGTTTTCTATATACGTTTAAAGGCAAATCCAATTGCAGATCTGTTATTATTGACTTTTGTGAAAATGGATAAAAATTGTGTGTCACATAACGAAAAGGAATGTATGTTATTATGGTTCTGTGACTTTTTCTCCACTCTCAAGTAGGTAGAAAGAGAGCAAAAAGGAGAGTAAGTTATTATGGTTCTTGACTTTTTTCTCTACTCTCAAGTAGGTAAAAAGAGAGCAACAGTGGCACGACCACGATCTTGTACGCTTTGCAGGGAATGTATCCGAGGAGATGATTGGGATAAGTATGTTGCATTGCGACGTGTGAAAGATCATTTCATCTGTAAGTGAAGTGTTGAAGCCTATTTCATTTCTTGAAAGCTTCCATTCTATAGCTGCTACTATCATTGAATGTCTTTCAGAGTTGCCCATTATTTTACAAGTGGCTCGAGCTTGCATGGTTTATCTATTAAAGTTTTGAAGGCACGACTATTCCATCTTGGAAGTATTAAAAACATTATGCGTTTGCTCAAACTTTGCCCTTGTTTGGGTACCATTTTAATGAGATTTTAGGAAAAATGTATTTAGGAAAAATAATTTTTCGAAGGATGTGTAGATAAAAAGTAAGGAAAAGTTTCGGGTTTACATGTAATATTATTTTATTGAAGAATATGTAGTTTAAAATGAAGAAAGAGAAAAATGCATTAAAATAAACCAAACAGTTAGTTTGTTTCCAGTTTGGGGTTTATTTCAAGTAGTTATACTGTATAGTGCTTCTGCTGCTATATTTTGATTGTTGAAGAAGAATAAAATGTTCCAAAAATATCCACTCTAATGGCCAAAAGTTACCCTGAAGCAAAATTGTCACAGTTCATATAATTTTTCCTGCTCTCTGGATAGTCATGGCTTATGAAAGATAATTTTCCCGTCGTAAAACAAAAATGTCAAGGCTTTCACATCATAGACCGTAAAAATTTGACTTCAAAGAATTCTGTGTAAGCTTTCTCCCACTTTTCAGTAACCGGACTTCATTGAATGTTCTATATCATATTATGTGGTTTTCCAACCAACTTCTGCCGTACAAATGCTGGTGTTGGAGTATTTAGTTCAGTTTAAGTAGGAGTGTTGGATGAGACTTCTAGTTACAATAAAGTAACGAGTAAAGAGTAATGTTGTTGGATACTGATTTAATCATCACCGTCATCTATTAGTTTTGCCAATTTCTAATCTTGTGATAAAAATCTTACATTTCTCTTCACATTCTACTTTTGTAGTTACTATAGAGTCTACCGGAGCATTACCTCCTGAAGTGCTTTTCACTGAAGCTGTGAAGATTTTGGAAGGCAAGTGTGAGCGAGTGATAACAGAGCTCTCATGAGGGGTCCTCAAAGAAAGACTTGACATATCACTGAGGCGTGCACAAAATATATCAGGCCAACCTGTGCCTGCTGATAATGTAATATTTTTTTCCTGTAATTCTATTACCCAAAATTATGATGTCACGATTTTTTTCTCTCTTTCGAGATTATGGGTAACATGAACAAATAATTATTGAGTCTCTCCCTTTCAAAATGATATTATGCATCAGTTCTCGAGCTTGAATGGCACGTTTGTATGTATCAAAAACCTAAACTATTGTTCACTAGCATGTTGGCTACAATCTTTAAAAAGGAACAATTTGGTCTCAACCTTTCAACAGCGCGTCACCAATGATGAAAACTATCCAAATTTTCGTTAAACTCGTGTAATTCTTGTGTGAATGTGTTTTAATTTGAATTTTAAGACATTAGTCCATGCTAAGGAAAAATCTACTTTCATAACATTATATATGCAGGTTGAGTGTTGCGTGTTGATTTTACATAGATTTGTACAATGGTTGATATTAGAGAGGTTATACAATTATAATAAAAAAAAGTTGATAGTCAATTTGTTCCATTTAGAGGTTATGAATGTGGATCAACCGTTACTACTACTTCAACAGTTTTTTGCGATCAATAATACGATTTCTCGAATCAATATCTTATATAATAAGCAGTCATATCTAAATATAACTAAAATTTTGTTTAAATAAGCAAGGAATAATATGATCCCAAACTCGGATATGTAAATAATCAATGACATACCAACAAAAAATCTATTTTATTGCAAACAAAATTTCATTCACATGGTGATCATCAATATCTAGATTCCTTAATTTAATTGTCTTAGTTAATATTTGGTCCAAAGTTTTGAATGAATGAGAATCGAAATATGGGAAGGACCACAAAACAGGTCATTAGCAAGTTAGTTAAAGGGCTTTAAATGGAAAATAATGGGTGGTGTGGGTCCCAAGCATGAGGGACAGGTTGGAGCATTTGAAGTGCCCTTGTATTGATTCAGACCTTTCTGTTTGGGGACAAAATACAATCAAATTATTGAACGTGGAAAGCTTTACTTTACCCCTTCTTTGAACCCCCACCCCCTCCTTATGTGGGTATACACACATACGAATACAAATTAAACTATTTGTACACTTTGATTAACAGATTGATGACATGAAAATGTCAGATCATACTATAAATACATAAAGATTGACATATTGATTTACACTCATGTGAGTTGACAAATTTTGATATATTGATATTGACAACACATTTTTCAATCAATTGTCAGATTTTTGACACATAGGCGGGTATCAATCAAGGTGTAAACTTTGTGTGTACAAGTAATTTAATTTGAAATATCATAATGATTGGATTAAATGTGTAAGATGTTGAGTAAAATTTCAACTGAAGTCCCCTAATGTGAAGTTTATTTCATGCTAATCAATTGATTTTAATCTATTTCAAATTAATCACTTAATTTACATTTTTACTTCAATTCGACCAACACCACAAAAGCTATTAGTTCTTGTTAGGTGACTGACAGAATGCATTGTCTGACACTAAATTAACAATTAATTTTTATTTCATGCTGGTCAATTGATTTTAATTTATATCAATTTGATCACTAAATTTACATTTTTACTTCAATTTGACCAACTTCACAAACACTATTAGTTCTTCGTGTGTGTCTAGCATAATGCATTATCTGACACTATATTAATCTGTCGAAAGGGAATTACATAAAGACAGATTTAAAGTTATTTATATGTTTGTCGTTGGCAAAATCTACTTAGCTATAGTTCATGCTTTTTCTTAGTCAGGTGGGATTGCGTAAGTTTTGACCGTAGTTGTATCATAGTTAAAAAAAAAAAAAGAAAAAGAAAAATCAAATCGAAATTAAGTGATCACTGTATAACAAACTTATAAGTAGGGTGATTTCTAAGGAAACATTCTCTCTCTCACACACGCATACAAGAGAGAGAATACGTTCGTCCTGGTATAATCCATAGGCCATAGTCACCCACCCGACTCTCTCTTTCAACAATCTCAAAACCTTTACTCTCTCATTCAATCCACACATTTTATAAGGAAGTGGAAGTGTCGCTCACCTTTTTCTCTCTCTACAGTTTTGAGTGCTCACTTTTCTTGATTTTTCCCCCTCATTTGCTAAAGCAGAAAAAATGAGAACCCTAAAGTTCCGATCTTTGTGACTTCAGGTACTTTCTTTTGGCTGTGGGCTGCTTTTTTTTGCCTTACTTTTGAACTGGCCCAGTGATTTGCTAGGTGGTTTTTCTTCTCCATACCCCTATCTGCTTTGTTTTTTAGCATTCCGTCTCTTCGTGTGGGGTTTTCTGGATCCCTGTTGGTAGGGTTTATATAGAAAAGTTGTGGTTCTTTGCTCAAGATCTGCGTGCTTTTTATGGGCCCAATCTTTTTTCGACTCTTTATCTGCTAAATTTTATGCTTATCTTTTGCTATGTGAGGAGTTTTTGCTTTGTAAAGCATTTGAGGAACTGCATTATGTTCTATGAGTTTATTTAGTCTTTTTTTGTGCAATTTGATGGTGATTTGGAGCATTGGGCTTTTGTCTATGAAAATTAAGCTTTTGGCTGAAAAGATTGCATCTTGTGGTAAGTGAAAGTTTTCCCTGTTCGTGGTGGATGGGGTATCGAATTTGTTTTTCTTTGATTGCTATTCTGCATCTCCATGTTAATCAGTGTTCACATCTCTACATTCATTGTGTTTTACTTCAATCAGAAAAGAAACAAAAGGAGAATTTAGTTTTTTTCACATATTGAAGATCATTTTTCCACAAGAGGGTTTTTTTACTGGATTTATGATTTTTATGTTTGATTTGACAGGGTTGTAAAGAACATGTTTCTTTAACCCTTCTTTTGATCTTTCTCTTACTTTGTTAAGCTGCCTAAAACACTAACTTGATATTTCTTCTTTTTTTTCAGTTTATCTGCTTTATCCTGGTAGCTACCTGTGAGCTGTATATGAGATTGGAGACAATAATGTTCGATTTTGATGATGGAAGTCAAATATTGAATCTAGGCGATGAGTTATGGGTTTATTTTATACAACTAATTTAAGAAGCCTGTATTTATTCCAATGTCGTCTGAATCTGGCACCAAGATTTCCTCAGATAAGCAGAGCAAAATACATGGAAGCCAATCCTTAGAAGCAAATCCTCGCAAGGCTTCACCTTTGTCGATTTCTAAGACTGGAAAATTCGAGACTACCGCGAGAGAATCATCTAGAAATGTTGTAACTGTTTCTTCTAAGAAAATTGCAGTTGCAGCTGCAGGGGAAAAGAAGTTACATAATCATCAGCAAAAGGAGTCTGTGAGTTCTGTGGCTGATAAACTGGATTCCAGCTTACAGTTGGGTAACTTAAAACAAGTACAAACACTTGAGAATACTTTTGATCAGGAAAAGAAAACTTCAGGTCATACAATTATCAAGGACAGCGCAGCATCTGCTAAAGTGAGTGATGGAGCTAGCAGCCTTGCAAAAACAAGCGGAAGTGCCAAAATAAGTGATAGGCTCGATTTTGTTGAGAGTGGAAAGAGCAGTTTGTGTAGGGGTAGCACAAGTACTGACATAAGCGACGAAAGTACTTGTAGCAGCCTGAGTAGCAGCATTAACAAACCTCATAAAGCAAATGATATGAGATGGGAAGCCATACAAGCGATACGATCAAAGGATGGTGCATTAGATTTGAGGCATTTCAGATTGTTAAAGAAGTTGGGCTGTGGCGATATTGGAAGTGTCTATCTTTCGGAATTATGTGGTACAAAGTGCTATTTTGCCATGAAGGTCATGGATAAAGCATCATTAGCAAGTCGTAAGAAACTTTTGCGTGCTCAGACAGAAAGAGAAATACTGCAGTCTCTGGATCACCCTTTCCTTCCAACTTTATATACCCATTTTGAGACAGAAAAGTTCTCATGTTTGGTTATGGAGTTCTGCCCAGGAGGTGATCTGCACACACTTCGGCAGAGGCAACAAGGAAAGCATTTTACTGAACAGGCAGTGAAGTACGACACTTGTCCCAACTAATTATCTCAATATTCTCGATATGCATCATAAATTGTTTTGTATTGCAAACTAATTTCTGCATGCTTTTGTGCTCGTGGATATAGAAAATGATTACTTTCATTCTTGTGAGATTTACAGTGTTTTTGGTTGAATATACATAGGAAATGGTGAAAGTAGTTAGGGAAGTTGTTGAGCCAACTAGAGTATCAGGCTTTCTCGAGTCTTCATGAAGTATTCTTCACTTTTAAACAGTAGGAAGTGATAATGTGATTATCTATAAACCATCCCCTATCTGGAATGCTGCCTCAAATTGATCGAGAGTATATGATCTTCTAATTTGCTCATGGCTACCAAATTATCTTCTATTAGCTTGTGTTTGGAAGTATAGATACTATAACTTATTCTAGGATTTTCTGAAACTATTGCTATTCCCGACCAAAAAGCACAAGTTTTTAAATGTTTTATTAGTGTATTGTTTATAATACTAGAGTTTTACATATTTAGGACCCGTTTTATAACGCCCCAAATCCACTACATATATATATATATATATAAATATATTTTAATTTGGATTCGAAGTGTTACCAACATTTTCTTATCTAGTTTATACGGATTTAACACATTTGTACAAATATTGGAATTTGAT
>CAIGRP010039980.1:0-15469 GCA_903798385.1 Fraxinus cuspidata
CAAACCCAACAATACGAAACAGAATAAATAAGTTCAATAACAATAAATAAATAAGTCCAATAATAATGGGATGAAATAAGTAAATCTCGATCTCGACGATGTCCGCATCAGCTTTGCTATAACATGTAAATTGAAATAATCAATTCTCTTGTTGTAGCAAACAGAAGATTTGAAAATGACTTCGCTTTTCTTATCTTTTTTCTTATTCTCAATGGAAACTGAAGATATTATCATAGAGAGAGAGTGCATGATTAAGGGACAAGCAACGCGTGAAAGTTTGAAAAACAGGAATTTTATAATACAAATTAAATCAAGGAAAAAGGTACTCCACTGTGATACAAATTTGTCGAAGCAATCAACGAAAAGCCCTCCAAGACTTTAGACACAGTGAAGCCATAAAGATTACTAGGTACGATAACAAATGGACATGCTTGACTCATTCTTAAAATTCCTCAACAGTTCATTTCTTCCAAGTGAACAAAGTAACAGCTCACCTCCACTAGACCTTATCCTCCCTATCACATCAAATAAATTCTCTAAAACTCTAAAGTAACGTAACGTGTTAAGCAAAAGTTGACTGCGATTACTACTCAAAAGTGAAAACATTGATATTTTTACCCTCTTATTATCTAGTAACACCAAAAAAAAATTATAATTCATAAGGAAATCAAAATCTAGAAAGCAGCCATTCAGCGAATAAATGCAATAAGTAGGACTCTTACTTTATGACGGATCCACCCTTTCCAATTATTCCACCACAAGAGCTGTTCGGCACGATCAGTCTAATTTTGGATTGTGGCTCAACATCAGCACCATCGTCCACATAAAACTAGCCCAAAATGAAATTGCATCTCTTAAATAGTATTTTTAAAACCTTCTTAAAAATATGGTACATATCATTTAACTTACCTCATCCAGCAATTTAGTAAGAATGAGATCAATTGCCTTCAGTGTGTCGTCAACCGTTCCAGACACCATGACGATCCTATCAGATGTTCCCGGAAAATACTCAAAATTGCGTGACAACTGAATGCGTGCTCCAGATTGTGACTGGAAATCATTAACAGTGGAGCCACCTTTTCCAATAATAGAGCCAGCTTCAGCATTTGATAAAAGGAACCTAAGATGAGTTGTCCTCTCCTCGTTTCCTGTGCAATAAATGACAAAATAAAGATATGAGAACGTGTTAGATGTTGCGAAACAAAAAAAAAAAAATCAGAGAAAACAATCAAGAATGTTGCATGCCTGCTTACATTAAAAGAAAAGAGCTCATGAGAATTATATGTTCTTAGTTCTCGTTCATATTGCATACATGCTTCAAGTGAAATCGCTATAATTATAATGAAGCCTTTGAGTTGAGCGAAGTGATGCTATCGACATTACTTATCAAATAATACATCATAAATATCTGCATAAAGCATGTTGCCATCCATTTATGTCCCGCCTTAGTGACAAATCAGCAAGTACCCATACACTAGCCTTCATATATTTGTGTAAATGAGAAAACCAGAAGTTTAGTCCTGTTTTCAGGTGAAAACATGGGCTTCTCATAAAGCAATATTCTATCATTCATTTAAGCAGCATTTTATCTAGTCGATAAAAGGGCCAACAGGCTCCGTTACTAATCCGCAAATTTAGACGCGTCACGCAAAGTTAAAAAGCACTTCCAACTCAAGTGCTAATATAAATTTTCACGGAAATAATACTATCAGAATTAAAGAAAATCCCCACAAAATCTAATAATGTATATTGCTAATTTGCTAGGGTTCCAATCACAAACAATTATAAGAGGAAAAAGACATCATTGTGCTATTTAACATTGTAATTTCATCAATATTCTAAGCTAAAAACGAACTAATATAAATGCAATTCTCACGCTAAACCGTAATTCTTCAAGAAAATGGATCTAAAACCATAGATCTTCACACATACTGAAGCAGATACATTTATACATACATATAAATTTATATATAGAGACCTGGAGGAGGCGAAGCAGATTTGCGAGGCGAAGATTGGTTGTGCTGAACCTCCGATGACGACCCGTTGTGTATAGATTCGGTCCCTTCCATTGCCATGCTTGTATATGTATACAATTGTGTATATGCCTATATAGATAATCAGAGCATTTGAAATCTATAGAGAGAGAGATTGGAAGTTGAAAATGTGCTGTGATTGTGACATGTATATTTGTGTCCATTATCATTTTTGGAATAATATTTTATTTTTTAAATTTTTTTAAGTGGAATGATTAAAACAAAATTTCGATTTATGTGTAATATTATTTTATTAAAAAGATATGATTAAAAAATGTATTATAATTTTAACGGAGCCAAATGGAGGTTATATATCAAAATATATCATTGTTATAGACTATAGATGGAGTTAGTGAGATTTAGGTGTTGAAAGAGCCGCGTAAATTGGGAAGAGAGGGGGGTGTGAAGCGTGAGCTGAGCTTTTAGAACTCGTCTCTCAAGTTGCTATGTGAAGAGTTATATTAATTGTTATTTTTAAGTATAATACGTATATTTTTAAATGCTTAAAAATTCGCCCATACATTTGAGAATTAATCTACTTTGTTAGATGATTTAACATTTTGAATGACGGAATGAGGTGTGGCAAAAAGTGATTGAATGACAGTATTAACTATTTCTTAAATTGTTCATTGGCACAATGTCATGTGGCATTTTGTCAAGGAATGTGGCAAAATTGTCTACAATGTAGCAAGATAATCTTAAAAAAAAAACCTAAAAGGTCAAAGATAAAATAGTTGAACTAAAACGAGTTAAAATCGATACTTTTTACAAAAAGCTGATGCAACATGTCTGGTATATTTCACTCATTCTCTCTTGTTTCTTATTTTTTCTCCCTTGTATATTATTTTTCTCTCATTTTAAATCCATAATTGGTTTAGCTAAAGTAGATTAAAGTTTAAATATTAGTCAATTATAATTTAATAACGCATTTCATGAGAACGACAATTTTAATTAACTTTTTAATCACACATTTCATCAACTTTTATTAAAATCTAATAGAATTTCGATCTTTAACAAAATCAAACGGACGCTAAATAACATTATATATGATATGCGAAATCATTGAAGATGAAATTTGAACGTAATCGTCTATTTATTAGATATATCATCGTCACTTAAATCGAAAGTCTTTTTATTCACATATTACCTAAATAACAATCAATTAAAAGCCTTGTAGATGCTTAAAGTATACAAAACCTTAAATATTCTTCTTGTGAAAAGAATAACCTAATTCAATTTTGATTCACCAAATGGCGAGAATCCCAATGGACATATCATTTAACTTTTCAAATAGGGTAATAAGTACCTAATTTGAAAAATAAATTCTAATTCTAATTGTGATTGTGATTTAGAACCATAAAGACATTATGTTTTACAACAGAATTTGATCGAAATTTTATTAGATTTTGATAAAAGTTTATAATGGCTATTAGTGCACATGTTCTCTACTCAACATTTGCACGAATAACACATTACTAACTAATGCTGGTCAATGTTTGAGTTAGAACCACAAAGACATCACGTTTTACAACCGAGTTTGACGGATAACATATTACTGGAATTCTACACATACAATTGTATTCAAAACCTGTTAAAACAAGTAAATTACATAATCTCTCAACTTGCTCAAATTCTTCCTCTGAAACAGCAATTCACAACCCATTTGGATGGAAAGATTGTACCTACCTTAACATTCTTACTTTATAATGGAAGCATTACCACAAGACTTGCAGGTGTGTTCTGTCACTAGAAAAGATAAATCCAACCTTGCCATTGAAGATACCTTATAATCTCTATGTATTAGAAACTCTAGCACAGAGCAGAACAAATGAAAGCCACTAGACAAGAACCTCAATCACCAGACCACATATAGGTGACTAATAATGGTGGCCCATATCCACCAAGGTTCATGGTTCTTTCCATTATATTAGTATTTGTTGCCATCTTTTTGGGTACAAGAATATGAATGATAGGCCAGGGAAGCCAAATGCTCATCTTTCCTACAACAATTTGATGACTGGATCTACTCTCAGTTACACATAATCTATGAAGTATTGATATCTAACCAAAAGTAGATTCTTTTTCAAAACATCTACATATGTTTGTTTCTCAAGGAGACAGATTCCTTTTCCATAGTGGAAAAATATATTGGGAAAAAGAAATTGTGAAGGCAAGTTTTATTCTATTAGAGTGACGCCTTAGATGTCCGTCAATAATGAACTGTGTTACCATCCCGTAGAGCAACACCTAACCTGCAACCAAAAATTCTATAAAGGACACACAAACAGAATGTTTCCGGTAGCATATCCAAGACATTGACGGATTCTCTGCCCATGCAGGGATGGAGTGATAAAAGTTTCGAGAGTACTATATTTCACATTGATGTGGAAATGTAACAACATAATTTTGTTGTCTTGATTGGGTTGATCACGAAAGATATATGGGGGTGTGTACATAGGAATTAAGAGAAAATCAAATGGTAAGACAGTTACAGAGACTAAATAATAGAACCAAAAGCTGTGGCTACATGGAATATAACCTAAAATTATTGAAATTTGACATAAAATGAAATGTGAGGATTTCAATTATAGCAATGGTATCAATTTATAAGTTCACGATGCTTCAAGCATCATCGATGTATGTACCTTCAAACAACGGAATAATAACAAGAAGCTAAGCCTCTATTACAATAAGTATGGGGAATAATCACATACCTGTAGTGAATATAAAATTAGCATCCTCTGATCTCTTACCCGGATCATCTCGATCAAAACCAAGAGCTAAATTCGTTGTGTAAAGTCCACAAATCCGCCACATTGCAAAATTAGCCATTTTGAACAAGTTGCATGGAAAATTAAGAGGATTCATTTGAATTATGGTCATAAGTTTGCACAGCAAGTCTCCATTGCATCAGAACAAATCATTAGCATCTCAAAGTTCAAACAAATCCTCATCAGAGGAAGCTTACCCATTCAATTTTGTCATTCGGCAAAATAATAATTCGTTAGCTCTCAAGTTGAAACTAATATGGAAGTGATTTTATATGCTAGTAGGCTTCAAAATCAATGTTCTAAAAAGATCACCCGCAAAACATGACCTTCTAACTTAGCCATGTTTTATGCTTTTTAACTACCCACTTAGACTCGCAAAAGCTTGAAACTTGAAACATAATGGCACACATATAAACAGGTGCAGGCGCGCTTGCAAGAAAAAAACAGGGCACGTCCACAAGCACCAACCTCTTCACAGACAAGAACTAAAAAAGTCAAATGACTATAAATTGTCAATATAAACACATACTAATTTCGTCAAATTGAATTAGAATTTCGTAGTGTGTTAAAGTCGCTAAACCAACAAAAACGGTATTAGTAAACGAAGAATCCTACATAAGGAATACTCGCTCAACAACACAACATACCAAACGCTAGAATTCTATCAATATTTGGATTATGGAATCTGCTATAATTTCTACTGATACTGGTTTTGATAGGAAAAAATGCTCTAACAAGTCATAAACCAAACACATAAAATAGCCACAGAATTGAAATTTCATTTGACTAATCACTGTACTTGAAAAATTACAGAAACTACAGTTCAAAAACAGTAAACAGACCTTCTCTACAACACACTAAAATAAACGCAAACTAAACCAATAGACCTAATTTCTAAACTGTGACAAGAAACCCAAAAATTCATTCAAGAGCTAGTGAATTTAGTCACCGCCTTAGTCCCTTCAGAAACAGCGTGCTTAGCCAACTCTCCAGGGAGAACCAATCTCACAGCAGTCTGGATCTCCCGAGAAGTGATGGTGGGCTTCTTGTTATACCTGGCGAGCCTGGAAGCCTCCTGAGCCAATTTCTCGAAAATATCATTGATGAAGCTGTTCATGATCCCCATAGCCTTGCTGGAAATCCCGATATCAGGATGGACCTGTTTCAGCACCTTGAAGATATAGATCTTGTAGGTCTCGACACTCTTCTTCGATCGCTTCTTCTTCTTGTCTCCTGCCGCGGCGCCACTTTCTTTGGGCAATTTCTTTCCGGCCTTCGGCTTCTTCTCCGCCGGAGCCTTCTCAGCTGCCGGAGCCTTCTCGGAGGCAGGTTTCTTCTCAGCTGGTTTCTTCTCCGCCTTTGGTGCCATTTCTTCTCTTCCTTACTTTGAAGATTAGGGATCTTTTGTTGAATGAATGATATCATTCAGGGCAAGGTGCTGCTTATATAGAAATTTTCTACTTGATGGTATTTGGTGGGTTTGAAGAGACGCGGATCGCGGATCATATCCGTTGATTAGTCAGTATTATACAACGGTGGAGATTGCGGGGTTAAATGCTTTGGACTGAGTACGGTCAACAGATTATAAACTCTGGTGCCTTACCAAGCCTCATTATTGCGAAGGCTTGAGCCGAACCGTGTGGCTCACCAAAATTGCCCATCTCAAAAAATTTATTCAATCGTATCAAATGAGCAGCATAAAACTCAACGTACAAGAAGTTATCATGCGATGAAGAATTTCAATTTTTTCAATTAAAATTCAATTTTACTCCCAAAATACAAAGTCAAATAATATGAAATTTTGCAGAAATGTTCTACAGGTTATCGTGAAGATATGGCATAAATTTCATGAATTTATAGTTCACTTCACTTTGATAGTTAACCTCGATTTAATTAAAAAAATGTATTTTTTAATAATTTTTTTAAGAAAATGATAAAAAAATTATTATTAAAAATTGATAAAAATTAAAGAAATGTATTTTTGACTTTAAACCCCTATTTGACCCCATTAAATTATAATTCATTTTTTTCCTTTTTTTATCAATCACACATTTTTCAATAAAATAATATTATACTAAATCCAAAAAAATTTACTTTTTTTAACCACGGAATCTTCAAAAAATTACCCACTCCGTCTCATTTATATAGACTCGCTTTCTTTATTTTATTGTCTCAATTATATAGTCTTGTTTCTTTATGTTTTATTTTGTTCATTTACTAATATACTATTATTTTTTTACTAATTCCAATAATAATATACTACTAATTATTGATAATTAAATGAATATAAACTAAGAAAATTATTGACAAAAAATGATTTTCCAATAACATTCAATAAGATTTCTTAATTCATGTAAAAAACAAAACAAATATATATAAATGGGACGATGGAGTATTATTCCTTTCATTACAATATGAAATAATGGGGACCAAACCGAAACTTCGTTAAACCTTTATCAATACATTAACAAAAAGGAGCTTAAATTAATTTGACAAGCATCGTATTTGTGTCACATGCAGTAAAATGAGACTTTTAGATAGCACTTTTCTTTCCAATATAAGTACAAAAATATAATTTCAATAGGAGATAAATCGAATATTATCATATAGCAATAGGTATAGGTATAGGGATAGTTTTTAGAATAAAATCGGATCAACCAATCCAATCCAAATATCGTCCAACCCGAACATAAATCAATTGATCTGAACAATATGCTCAAAAAAATCATTTTATACAAAAATACTTCTCAAAAAATTAACTTTACACAAGAAGTAAGTAAAACTCAAATCATGATGAAAGGGGCATAACTATCTTGCATAATATATATACTACATTCATTCAATATTTAACGACAGCATATCATATTTTACTTTTTACTATATACATAATTGATGTTAAGCAATTAAATCCACATCAAATAACTATAAAAATATAGGGATTTGAACTGTTCCTTTTCCTTTTAAAAAGATTAGTATTTTAATATGAAATTCCAAATTTTACTATAATATTGAAATCCATTAATCTCACACCAACAAACAAATCGATCCAATTAAAACTAATGAACACGTGATTTTTCTCCTCAGACAAGCAATCATCTTGTGTGGACACATTATTGAATTAATTCCATACAGAATAAAAATCAACATATAATAATTTAAACTACTCTATAAAGAAAAAATTTAATATTTTAAAATGAAATATCAAGTCTTACTATTCTCCATGTCAAAACATATTTCACTATTTCAAAAAATAAATTAAAAAAAGCTTAATTTTACTTTCTATCTTTTTCTTACTATATTAATGTGCATTAGTATTTAACTTCGTATATAACATATTGTACAAATCTTACGTCGTCTAAAACTAAGTATTATTATCCATCACTCAAGTAATTTGATCTCTAGCTCGTAGTAATCAACTTATATTAAGTTACCTTAACGTGTTTGAATGTTTCAACAGGACCTAATGTCGAACATCGCGTGATATCATCTCGATGCTTATATGTCTTGATTAAAATAATATCGTCATTTACTCGTTGAGAATAGCTCTATAAAAAAAAAAAAATCAATATCTTGAACCCTAGTGATGAACCATATAGATATAATAATGAATCAAATAGAATGGCAAAAATAATTAATACTACAGATTTTAAATTTATTAGAAATGCCTCGAGTTTTCATGGATAGCCTCTGACAAGGGCCACAATCAGCATTTTGAAGACGGATATATTGAGCGGTCCACGAATATGCACCGATAGCCTATTACTGACAAAAACCATATGACATTGAAGATATTGCATTACAAACCACTTCATTTCAATAAATAAATGCTATTGCACACGTAACAATTTACTCAAAATATATTGCTTCAAAGAAAATTCTCCTCTATTTTTTTGGATCGAAAGAGCGCACAACTGGGGTTCAGATTCTAAATGAATATGCTCCACTCATAAGAAAGATACCATCTGTTGTAACATAAATTTAAAAGTTTTAAATTTCAAAATTAAGACCTTTTTTATTTTCATTTTTCATTTTAATACATAATTAAAACTCGTAATTTCATAGTGTAACTTATATTTTAATCGGAATAATTCTCGTTATTGTAGGGTCAAGTTTTGCACTATAAAAAGTGAAGAGATTTTATATTTTGCATACATCTAGAAAACACAAGTTAAAGAATTATTCTCCAATATACATTTCATATTATATTTTTATATTTTTGATAACTCAAGGCTCGTTATCTTCCTATGTTCATGCCCGAAGAAGTAGAACTGGCTGTGAGTCATGTGGATTTATCTTGGAATCGTGTAGTAACAAAAATATCGGCACGAAGAAGGGCAACACAACTTTATGACAGCGTTCTTAATGTAGATCCTAAGGCTCGCTTTCTATGTTGAATTATTGTTTATCAATAAACATATAATTCAACAATAACATAAATGGAGAGTTAAAAAGCAAACCTTACAAAGTCACGTCAATAATATTGTCTTATAGTTGTGTTTGCCTCCCCTTCGTACGAGTACTTTCGACACTACACGACTCCAAGATAAAACTCATGTAGCTCACAACTAATTCTCCTACTATAAGCACGACCACATAGAGTTAAAGAACGAGTCTCGTTACCAAAAGTATAAAAATATAAATGTATATAAAATATTTTTACAAGTTGTGGTTTTTAATATATATACAACAATGAAATTTAATCATCTTTTATAGGTAAATTTTCAACCCCACATTTATACGATTAAAACATAAGTTACAATGTGTATTATGGTGTTTTAATTTTATGTTAAAACTGAAAATTAAAAAGGTTTTAATTTTGAAAGGTTAAAACTTTATTTTATGCGACAACACTATCTCATGTTAGAAGAGGAAAAGTATAGAAAACTAACGTCATTTGTTGCTTTAGATCTTCCAGGTTCTGCTAGATCTAACAATGAACTAAATGAAGTAAAAGCAAAGGATGAATGTAACCAACTCCAAATTTATCAAGAACAAGACATGATTTGTTGTTGCTCCATATAAGAATTTGGTAGTCATGAACACACCTTTTCTTGATGGGGGCTAATGCGCGCCTATATAATCTTCAAAGTATTCATCTGTATCACAAAGCAAACAATATAAGAGAAATTATGAGAAGAAAACTTTGCTAACCATAATAAAATGGGGCAAAAACATATTGAGACCCTAGGACTAGACAAAAGAGAGTATGTTCATAAATATGGGATACCAAAGCAGTAGCAAAAACAACAAACTATGCTTTATTTGCCATAAATTTGGAGTCAACTACATAAATTATTCTCCTCAACAACATAGAAGATAACTCCATACGGTTCGTTGTCAAATCTATTTAAAGAATATAAAACTTTTCAGAGCATATAATCAACACAAACAAAGCATAAAAAGTATTTAGGACAAGGCAACGTAGTGAACCAAGTGCCAACTCGATAAACTCAAGAATTTGCCATTAATATGAAATCGCACAATTGGACATAGATAGTGAAGCTCATATAAGAAATCAAAGGATAGACAATATGAGAAGGGCACTATACAAACAACACACAAGTCTTTAACTTCAACCAATGTTCCAGATGGAGTACCTCAGCGAGTTCTTACCTAGTTTGCCAGGTTACTACAGGTTATCGAGGTTCCTTAATGAACCAAATCTCTCACAAGAGAACCGAAAGAAACCAGGCACGCCCAGGGTGGGGAGGGGGAACATAATTCATTTTCTTAAAAAAAATTTAATTTACCATACTTCAAAGCTAAGATCAATATTTCCCTAACTAATGAAGGAAAGATAAAGCAAATGAGTACCAAGCGAAATGCAACTTAAAATAACTTCGTAGAAAATATCAAGCATGTACATAAACATCAAAGGAGACCGCCAAGCCCACTTACCTGCATGATAAATTAAAGAACCATGATCATTAGCGCAATTATTTCTAGGACCCAAAGCCCATTTCTTTCCATGGTTCAGGCTCAAATTTCCTCTACGTGCAGAAGGAATTTCAAAGTAAATCTGCACACTGCATGCAACCATCCAAAGTTTCAAGCACAGCAATATTTTATATGTACTAACGAAGGAATGATTAACAAATAAGTACCTCAGCCAAATGCAACTTTAAAATAAAAATCTTAAAATTTGGCATAGATGCAAACCAAATCACAGAAAACATCAAGCAAGATACATAATCATCACAGGAGACAACCAAGTTCACTTACCTGCAAGATAGATCAAGTATGATCTTTAGTGTATGTTCTAGGACACGAAGTCCATTTCGTTCTACGGAACAGACTCAAATGTGTGGCTGCACGCTTCATCCCACCATCAAAAGTTGTTGTTGAGCAAAGTCAAATTTTATATGTACTGTCTACCTCAATGACTGCTATAAAGTTGGCAACTGCACAAGTGAACCATATCCAAAACCTAATCAGTGTCAAAGGGCATGTGAAAAGAACTGAAAACAGGCAACTGCTTCATAACACACGCAAAATCAATATAAATGGAATTAGTAACGGTCCACCTTGTCTACAATTCAGAAATTTTCAGAACTGCAATTAGTTACCGGAACAAGCTTCATTCCGAATAAGGGAATTGACCAATGCCTATCAGCCACAGAATATAATGCAGTAAAACTTAAATGCTCTGGCTGGTTCATTAGAAACATAAAATATCATGAGTAATAATAGAAGACAACTGACCACTTCCAAATATTTTCTTCAAACAAGGATGTGATAATTCAATGGGTCGGATAAAAGTACGTATCAGAAGAAGATAGAACCCTTCTTCGAGAACGTAAATATCAATCAGGAATGAATAGAATTTCAAGTTGCACTCGTAATGTATGACTTCAGAGAGTTAATTTTCCTAAACTACAATGACCCCTGACTAAAGTAACATACACTGGTTTTTTCGATGCCCGGAAACAATGTAAGGCTCACAAAAGATGTACACAGAGAAACATCAAACATGCACACAGAGATTTTGACTAAATAACAAAAGCAAGAAAACCTCCAAAAGTTAGGACAACGCGTGGGATAACAACCTAGTCAGTAATACGTTTGACAGGACAATTCCAATCCATTGACTAGTATCATCCAACAAACATATGACTGATATGTACACACAATGAACAAAAAAATTAAGGCGTCAAAAGAATAAGCAGTTAAATTAACAGACAGGTGTTACTGGCTTGGTTTGCAGCCAACTGAAAAAGAAAACAATGTAATTGCCGATAAGTAGAAATTTTGAATGTAGAATTATATTTGATTCCCTAAACTTATGCAACATCAGGCTTTGTTAGACAGAACGAAGAGAAAGAGCTATTCACATATATTATCAAAGCAGATCCAAAGTGCAGCCAACTGAAGACAATCTCAAAATAGCAGAATTGAGTGTGTTCCAAGCGATATGGAGAAGTTTAAATCACAAATATTATCCAAGAACTGGAATATTACAAATATTGGGGTTGGAAAAACTGCAAAAATCAGTACTCGTAGCCAACATTTTCAATCCCTGCTTAAAATAAAAATTATTGATATTACATGTTTATCCTAGTATGATTAAGGGCCAAACAGTAAATTTTAGCACTAAAAATTGAAGAAATTTCTTATCAAGAAAAAAAATCCAGCAAAAGCGTTCGCACAGGCATATAAAAATACTGTTCAAGAAACGGAACAATATAAGCTGGGGAAAGAAATTTCTTCCGTTAAATTACTAGCAACCAACAACAGAATATCTATTCAACAGAAACCTAAATTTTTTTTTACATCTAGACCCTCATGAACACTAAAATTAGCATGCGAATGCCATTAAAAGGGAATTAAAAACGAGCAGCAGTAAAAACCCTAATTCTTCATCCACTCAAGAGCTGGTGAACTTAGTAACAGCCTTTGTACCCTCAGAAACAGCGTGCTTGGCCAATTCTCCAGGAAGAACTAATCTCACTGCAGTCTGAATCTCTCGTGACGTAATGGTCGGTTTCTTGTTGTACCTGGCTAGCCTAGAGGCCTCCTGAGCCAATTTCTCGAAGATATCATTGATGAAGCTGTTCATGATACCCATGGCCTTGCTGGAAATCCCAATATCAGGGTGAACCTGTTTCAGCACCTTGAAGATGTAGATCTTGTAGGTCTCAACGCTCTTCTTCACCCGCTTCTTCTTCTTGTCTCCCGCCGCTGCACCGCCTTCTTTCGGCAACTTCTTTCCGGCTTTCGGCTTTTTCTCTGCCGGAGCCTTCTCGGCGGCGGGTTTCTTCTCAGCTGGCTTTTTCTCTGCCTTCGGGGCCATTTTTCGTGAAAAATAGTGATGAAATAAACCAGTTTCCGCTCGAAATTGGATTGTGGATGAGAAGAAAGGGGAGGTTGCTTCTTTATATAGGAGTTGGGAATGGGGTCTAATTGGTGAGTTCTAAGTGACGCGGATCTTGAATAGTAGCCGTTGATTACGTGACACGTGAATGGTAAAGATTAGATCGAATCGTGAGTAGTTTGGATTCGAAGTTTGAAAATGAACGCTTTTTAAGGTTGTGAACATGTGCAGGCACTAGGCTGTAGCATTGATTATAATAAAATGGAATTATAAATTCTTTTTAGGTTTATTGAATTGATGCAATACATTATCTTTGATATTCATTGTGCGATATCCTCCCTTATTTGGAATTGACGAAAAATATTTCAGTATGAAATTTGAGGTATGGGAGATAAATTTTTAGGTGCATAAAACTCCCATGTATCGTTTTTTAAGTGCGATCCACCTCCTACCGTTCAATTTCGTTAAATTAGGCATTAAAAAAGTATAAAAGACCAAAAACTAAAAGGAATAATTGCAAATGTGATCTCAAAACTTTTTATTCTTTTTGCAAATTATACCAAAATTTTCATTTGTACCACTCACATTCCTAAACATTTAAAACTTTATTTTCTTTTCAAATCCTACCTCCATTCCCCAGACCCACCTTACCCTCAAACCTTCATCTTATACACACGCATACACACTCTCTTTCTCATCCGATCCAATCCATCATTTCCCAAAAAGTGGACAAAGAAATTTAAATAGACCCATTAAAACTTTCCACCTTTAAAGCTGCAAAAGCCCTTCTAGAAGCCATTATTATGAAAATCGGTGCCACCCGTGAAACTGGTGACTTGGTCCGTAGAATGAGTCGAATTGGATCATATCATCCAAATGTAGTTGGACCATCAAAGTCCAAGTCAACCGACATTTTTTGAATTAAACATGGGACCGATTGCGATCGGGCCGTGAAACCAATAAGCCGGTCCGTAAAACAGGTCGAGTTGGATAATATCATTCAAATGTTGTTGGACCTGTCAAAGTCCAGCAACAACATTNACATTTTGAATTAAAAACTGGATCGTTGACCGGACTTCAAAATGTTGTACTTAAATGGGAAAATTAGCCCAAACCGTGCATATAAAATATACCATTCAAAATTCACGTTTTAAAGTTTTTAATACAAAAATTAGGTGATAATTTAATTTTTTAATAATATAAAAATAAATTAATTTACATAACCACCGCATCCCATCCCATCCCATCCCATCCCAACCAAACCAAACCAACCCTCCCTCCCTCCCTCATTTTCCACTGTAAGCCACCATGGAGAGATCGTCGCTAAAGGACCACTGCCAGTGCACAACGGGCGATGAGACAAAGCAACAACGTTGCATACATTAGGCGATGACAGTGCCACTATGCACAGCGCTGTGCTCGTCTTGCGATGCCTCTAGTTCAGAGCCACGCGAAGCGATTGAGTAGGCGCCGTTGCGCAAAGGTGACGACGTTCATCGCAGTGCAGCGACGACGACGTACTTTCTTCTCCTTCCAATTCCATTCTATTTTGTATGTGAGTTTTGATTATTCTGTATACTGGCTGTGGTGTATGTGATAGTTTCAAGATGATTTTGGATCAGATCCAATTTGATGCTTAGCCTGATTTTGGATCTGTTTTGCAGTGCTTGCATCGTCGTGACTCTAATTCTGAATTTGTTTGGTGTAAAGTTGACTTCGAGGCTTTGGGACTTTTTCCGTTTTGGAGTTATTGAAATAGTTTTCGAATTCAAATCACTTCCAGCTCATGAACTTAAGTTTTCTGGGTTGTTACTTGAATGTACTACATTATAAATAGCGTTGAATATGATTTCGTTTATATCGAAATTAGTAGTTTATGCTATAGTTGCATCGGAAAACTCGGGACAAGGTATGGCTTGCTATTTTGGGTTGCGGTGGTGATGAGTTGTGGTGCTAGTCTGCGGTGTGTGCAGATTTATTTGTGGTGACCTTATGTGACCAAGTGTGACATTCTTATCATATGGATTTGTTTCCCATTTTCTTATCGTTCTTCTTTTCTGGTTTTGGTTTGTAGAAAATTTTTTAGGTTCATTGAGAATAATCTATCTTACAGGATTTCATGCATTTAAATGTTTATTCATTTTTCTCCATAACTCAATTCTAATTAATTGACTGAACTTTTTTTTAGATGTTTGCTTGCAGTAATACTCTCTAATTTTTATGATCTGCCATTTAATGACATTCAAAATTAGCATTAATATTTGGTCATACTACAGGAGAAAGATGTCTACCAAGGGGGTTTGCAATTCCTAAAGTTCTAACAATGCTATCGTGATTTTTCATCAACATTGACA
>CAIGRP010039986.1:0-12439 GCA_903798385.1 Fraxinus cuspidata
TTTATGCGGGTTGGTCTGGGTTTTGCCCACCCCTAGTCTTTGGTGGTAAAAAATTTAAATTTCATGTTAATTGAAAAATAAAAATTCACCAAATCCATAGGAATTCGTTTTCCATGAAAATAAAGAAAATGCAGTTTAAAGTGGTTGTGCCTTAAAATTTGATTTCAATTTCCACGTTGCAATTAAACGGCCAAAATTGAATTCGTTTTCCTCAGATGTGACATTTTTCATGAAATTCGTTACAATCAAACAGCTTCGAAAAGATAATGATGGAGTAGTACATTCTTGGTGGGGACTCTTGTATGTTATAGTCACATTATTTTAGAAGGATGTATTTTAGAATAGTATATTGACGGAGAATATGTGGTTGAAAAAGAAATAAAAATTATTGATGTGATGAAAAATATTATTTTATTAAGAATGTGTGGTTGAAAATGAGTAGAAAAAATGAGAATAAGAATTTTAATGTGGCTCAAACAATTGTATAATTAAACAGACTCTTGTCATTTCATTCTACTAAAAGTCATCCGTCTTTTTTCCCATCTTAAATAACATACAGGAGGTTTCATTATTTACACCATAGAATATATGGATACACATACACACGACGGATAAGTAGCAAATAAGGATTTGAAATGTGATTTTGGTTTTTGCCTTTCAAATTTACTCGGTCTAACAAGGTAAGATTACGAGGTGCAAGTAATTTGACTCGTTTAATTTATTCTTTATGCTGATAAATATTATATTAATGAAATTTATGATATAATATGAAATAGCTACCCGATTCTAAAGATATGATATATTATGAGCTCTTACCGATTTCTAAAGATATGAGATGACGGAATGTATTTTTGAAGCATGATTTAATACTTTTATTCGGGATTGCACAAATTATTCGTATTCTATTGAGTATTCTCATATACTGATAATTTTCCCTACTTCTCACATATTAGAATGGGTGGTTGGTTGACAGGCGATGAGGTGCAATCGTAGTGCTAGAATTTATGAGATTCAATAAATTAATCCGGTGTAACAAGACAATTTTTTACTATTTTTTATCATATGATAATTTTTTTTTTTTTTTATGAATTTGTAACATGATTTTGTTTGGCTACATATTTTCGTATATTGACTTGAATGTGACCATATTAATTATTAAGTTTGTTTATTTATCATGATTTGTGATAAATATTATGTATCTTTTAAGTACTGATAGAACAATGCTTATATTTCCTACATTTAAGTATTGTGTGCTAAAATCTTCATGCACTTGCTGTTCAAGGGAGCAAATTAGTTTTGACTTTGGGCTGTATTCCAGTTAGGTGATAAATAAATTAATTAAAGAATAGGGAAAATTACTAATTATTTTTGTGTAAACTATTCATACACAAATTCATAAATAATTAAATTATTAATTTTTTTTTGGTAACGACATGAATTTATAAAAATTTGAGTCGTTACATAATTATTCCTTGATATTTAATTTAAAATGACTTCTTGGTTAAATAAAAGAAAATCTGAAATGTTGTAAACATCATTACAAAGACCATGCATGTATATTAAAATGGGCAAAATACATTATAATATGTTGTTGTTCCGTCAACTTCTAGGAAATAAATGACAAGATTTTGAGTCACTACCATTGACGCTAATTTATTCCTTAATAATTAGACAGTAGCTTTATTTCTTTTTAATCTTGTTTAAATTTTAAACCTAATTGCGGTCAACTGTTACAATTTAAATAAAGCTATTAGAGCTAAAGTTTAATTTTTTTATACTCATATAGGCTTTAAAAATTTCAAATGAAAAAAAGAAGAAGCGCGAACAGTATTTGTCACAGTTCACGATGAACATTGACGGGTGTCACTGTTCACGATGAACGGTGGAAAAATACGAAAAAAATTTAATGGAGGAAAAAAAGAGAGAAAAATATTTAAAATATTTTCAGCTTTTGAAATTTCAGCATGACTTCTATCTTAATCTGGTACGTTTTAAATTTTGGAATTCATCTTTTTTTGGAAATTTTTTAACTCTACTACATTTCAATTATTTCAATAATACCTTATTTTTCATATTTCAATATGTAATACATACTAAAAAATTATTGTCACATATGAATTTCGTGTTATTAATTCTCAATTAATTAACGTTTACATGAATCTAGACTCAATGGTCTTGGTTTGATGAATTTTGATATACATGAATTTAAAGTTATTATAGATAAATTTATTTCTATTTATGTATCTAGAAATTTTAATGGGTGTTTAAATTCATTTATTAGGAATTAATTCTAATGTACCAAATGTAGTATAAAAGGGTTGTTCATTCGTGGTATTTCATCATCACAAAAAATTTGAATCATAAAAATTGAGCTTTGAGAGTACAAATTTTCTCTCTTAAATTTTTATTCTAAATTTTATTTTCATTAGTTCATTTGAAACTCAACAAATCCTCCTGACAAATTTGTATCAAATATTACTTTTACAGAGAAACGTGCAATATACGTTCAACTTTGACTAGTGTATATATTTGTAACTTTTGAGAAATGTCTTCTTAGAAAAATAAAATATCACGTCTTACTACAATGGTCACTAAACTATCGTGTTAGTATATTTTTCAACTTGTGAAATTTCATAATAGTCCATGTAATAGTATGTTATGTATATGTTGTAGGAATATTCTTTATTACTTAATCGTTTATGTCACATTGTATTTTTTTTTAATTTTTTTTAATGAATGAAAGTTGTATTGTAAGGGATTTTTGTTCACTTGACCTTATGCGGAATTCTATAGAGGTTTAGTTACGACTTTATGTACATATATAAATGAAATTTATGTTGAAGACTTTAACTGAAATCTATTTTATTAAATTTGCTTATATCTAAATAACTCGATTATTTAAAACTAGTATAACATGAAAGATATTTGCACTTAAGGATCACCGATCGACTACCCTCCGATAGTCCAAAAGTATGTAATTGGTAAGGAAATAAGTATTAAAGTCAATTCAGTGTAAATTTACATTTTGTATTGCTTATAGTTTTCATGAAATGTACAATTTTTTCTTGCCCGATTTCATTCTTTATGTAAATGTATGCTTTAGCATGAAATACGCTATATCACAATTTATAAGAACGTAAGCATAATATGTTAGGCTTTGTTTTTTGTTGCGTTTTTTCTATCGCAGGTGTACGAAATCGTAACAAGTAATATAGTGAACTTTTGAGTTCAGATTATCGTTCACACGAGAACTATACTTTAGAACTTAATTAGATTTTTCTAACTCCTATTTGACAAAAGCAAGTAAATAATTAGGATGATTGTGATTATTTTTCTTAACTACTTTTTGAAAATATAAAAATATTGTACACGATGGATAATTGAATATTCAAATATATGATGAATATTAAGGCATAACAATTTCATATATTGTCACCTTAATTCAAGATTCATAACATAATGTAGCGTTCGATCGAATTCTTCTATTGTATTCAATTTACCCTCTCGAGTTCTTATTGAGCTTATTTAACTAATTAAATTTCATATCTTTATGTGAATCAACCCTAATTAAACGAAACACTAATTCTAAGAATCCATATTATGAACACAATAATTAGTCTATGTATCTCTACACGTTATACTAATTTACCTGATTTTACTATATGGTATAAATATCAAATTCACCTCTCGATACGTAAGATATTCACATAATCATCAAATTAGTAATCAAGTAATTCAAAACATTAAATTCATAGTAAAACCAACACATATAAAAATAAATCACATAAATCTTGAATAGAAAAATAAAAGATCATAAGTCGAATACATTGTTTTTCCTAATATAAAAATTAGTTATTCATATTGTAAAAATAAAAACACGCAAAAGTGGACGACGTCACTAAAAATTGTCGAAACGCGTGTTTGCCGTCTTCTTCGCGTGTCTGCATATTTTTCTCCTCTTGTTTTCTGTGTGCGTACTTCTCCTTTTCTCTTACTTCCCTCCCATATCTTCTCTCCGCGTGTATATATATAATATATAATCAGCCACAAAATTCTTGACTTCCTTTTTTTTTTCCCCTTCTCTCTGTCTTTTTTCCCTTTTCTCTCTTTTATTTTACTCCCGGCGTCGCAGTTTTTTTTCCTCGTCTCTTCCCCTTTTTCCGTCCACGTGTCTATGGAATATATATATATATATATAGGATTTCCAATTAAAATTTTCAATATAAGTCTATTGAGCTCCATTTAACTCGAACACATTTAATGTAATATTTCTGTCCAATGTTTCATCTTTGAATTTTGCCATTTTTTCGCCACTTTTGCATTCTTTTCTCTAATTCTTTGTTAAATATAAAGTTTTGCCTACAAAATATAATATAACATAAATTAGGTAGAATTGTATCCAAAAAACAATAAAATATTTTGATTTAGGGCCTTGAATAAGTGTAAAAACTACACTTATCACACCCCCAACTTGAATCTTTGTTTGTCCTTAAACAAAACTACAAACGCAAAAACACACAGTGATAATTACCTAAGTGGTGGTCAGTCAATCAAATAAAGCAATAAGATTTAGCTAGCTAACCTGACTTTTTATCTCGGGATTAAAATCATAATATCAAATCTATGCACAACTTCAAAATCACAATATAGAAATTAAAATCCACATTTTCAATATAAAATCTGCATGTGTGTGTGAATTTATAAGTTGTTCCATTTCCCGACCTCAATGGTCAAATATGTTCTTTCATCACTCGCAAAATTCACATTTCCCCAAACTTTCTAGTGTGTAAACTAAGATTGAGTTTTATTTACTATCCCCACCTCTCTAGTTTGGCAAAATTTCACTAATTGCAGTTCAACATTTTAATAAACAATAATTCTCCATTAAGTTTGATTGCTTCAATCTCTAGGACTTAATTAGGCTAACAATCTCTTATCAAAAGTCAAATTTTCTAAAACAAGTGTTTGAGACTTAATCAAGGCATTCGGTGCGTCTTCTGTTTCATGCACTTTTTTTTCTGAATTTTTTTCTTTATTTGAAGTATTATCTTCCTTAAGTTTTTTAAATGACCCATGTAACAAATTTTCGGCCGATGATTCCCAAGTCGGATGACCATAGGGCACCAGTTTTAAAACCCTTGTAGGCTTAATTGCCCGAGTCATAAAGACTACGAATAGAAATTTTCTAATAAAATATTTTTAATACATTGACTAATGTAGTGTCTCTCATTTAACACAAATTCAAGTAAAACGACATCTAACTTGAGATTTTCACACAATTGCATCATATTCACCTTAGAAAATCCACATTAGATTTTTAATTTCACAAATGGAATCCATATTTATCTCAACATTTTCCTATAATAGTGAAATCCCCCAAACTATTCTAAATTTGGTCCAAAAATATAAAATTTAGTGATTTTGGATTTAACATCTATAGTCCACTATTTCAACATTTCCAATTATGAAATCAACTCATTCCTACATAATGCTTCAATTAATTCATGTGCTCAATATGTATCAAAATTTCACATGTAAAAGCAAAAATTAATCTAAGCACGCAACTTATTCACTATTTATAGATCAATTCATGATTCAATATATTTATCATTGTCAGTCAGATCAACTAACTCACACAAGTACAAAAAATAAATTTTTTTTTTTATTTTTCAAACTTTTTTATTTTTTTATTTACTAAAACAATAAAAACACATAAAAAATAAAATGAAAACACCACCCCCAAACTTAAGTTAGACATTATCCTCAATATCTTTAATCATAATTCCGCATATAAAGGGATGAGAAAGAAAGTGAAGAAAAGTTTCCCTAATATAGCTTGTAATTTAATGACTAACTTTTCTATTGCTCTTGTTGGCTCCTTGGTAAATACTGATTTAAACGTTCATCAACGTCGTGTTCCTGAAAAATCAAATAAAGTGTTAAGATCAAATAATTGGAGCAAATGTTACTTAACTCTAACATCTAATAAACCAACTAACATATCGAAGACCTAAGGGGAAAAGAGATATGGATGAAGAGTCACAAATAAATTTAAAATAAACTAAAGTATCCTAAAACTAAAAAATATAATAAATAAATAAATAAAAGCTTGGGTTGCCTCCCAAGAAGCGCTTCTTTTATGTCATTAGCTTAACTTTGTACCATGTTTGATCATGGTGGCTCGAACCAAGTTATGTCGTCATTGCACTTTGTGCAATTTTCATTTATGCATCTTTTTTGTTCTCTATATTTTGATATTTCAACTTTCATCTCTACCAAGAAGTTCACCAATGTTTGATTTTCTATTCTGACATATTCGTTGATCAGGTGACTCTTTTTCATCAATTCTAAAGCAATAATTTATGTTGAAATGTTTCTCAAATGGGGTATAAAGATTAAATATCTCTTGTTTTTCCTCTACCCTCAATATTTGCTCACCATTCTCCATGTCAATTAGAGTTCGACCCGTTGCTAAGAATGGTCGCCCCCAATATAATTGGAATGACTCGATCATTTGGTATGTCCAGCGCAATGAAGTCCACCGAAAATATTAAATTTCCTGCTTTTATGAGCACATTCTCAACTTTCCATAGAAGGTCCAATGTGCAGAATTTATACTCGTTGGATCAGCCAATCATTGGTCGGAGTCTACCTCACACACTAGGCCGAAGAGTAATAGCTTAATCTGACTTGGGCAAGGTATAATGATGAGGTGATGGCAAAGTATTTTCCACAAGTTTTGAGAAACTTCAAGGAATCAGAATTTTTGTAGGGAAAAATGTCACTTACTGATTACGAGAAGAAGTTTGAACAACTCTCAAGGTATGCACGATACTTGGTGGATACAAAAGAAAAATATAAAAAGGTTTAAACATGGACTACGCCTAGAGATCAGTATGATCATTATGTTTTATCATTTTACATCATTCCGTTAAGTGTTGGAGAGAGCTCATGATATTTCATACCAAAGGACTACATTTGAGCAATATTCCTAGTAGAGTAAATAGCATCTGGGAAATGAAAGTGGAATGATTAGAATAATGAGAGACATAATTAGCAGAATAAGAAACCAAGCACAAGAGTTCGTTTCGGTGGGACGAGTGGAAGTATTACACCAAGTCCTAAGTGTAATATACTCCATTGGGGTGAATGCTTATTTGGGAAGAACATATGTTTGACATATTGCTTTGCACTGTACAGAGCCTCCACGAAAGAAAAATGATGACCAAGAACCCAGAGGAAATGCCCGAGTTTTTGCACTGAATTAGCAGGAGCCTAAGCAGGACCCGCATATAATAACGGGTATATTATTATTATCTAATGTACATGCTTATGTTCTTTTTGTCTTTAGGACTATACATTTTTTTTATCATTGCATCCTTCGTCCTAAGTCTAACACTATATGTGTGAAAACATGTGTTTTATTATTATCTGATGCACTTGTCGATGTTCTTTTTTACTATGAGGCTACACATTCTTTACATTTTTTACTATGGGACTACACATTCATCGCTAAGTAACATTGTATGTGTGAAAACGGATAATGCATTAGAAGTTAGTATACCTTCAGGAAGAACTCTTTGCACAAATCAGACGACTAAGGCTATAAAGTTAGAGATCGATGGGAAAGTACTACGGACAGACTTATACCTTTTGGAGATGAAAGATTTTGACGCTATCTTGGGAATGGACTGGTTGGGACTCAATCAAATGGATATGGGAAAGAAGTGTTAATTCATACGTCGGGGAGATAAAGTGTTTCGTTTATTTGGAGTAAAGTTCAAGTCTTTACCTTATCTTGTATCGGCTTTACAAGCGGAGAATATGCTGAGAAAAGAGTCATGTCAGTGATTCTTAGTTAATATCATTGTTGCTTAACATATAGAAGCAATTGTTAATGATATTAATGGTGTGCAAGACTTTTGTAGATATATTCCCAAAGGATCTACCCGGTACTCCACAAGATAGGCAAGTGAAATTTATGATTGACTTAGTCCCCGGAGCGGCACTAGTATCTAAGGCTCTGTACATAATGGTACCAAAAGAATTCAAGAATTGAAGCTAGAATTGGATGAGTTGCTGAAAAAATGTTTCATTCGATCGAGTGTACCTCCATGGGCGGTCTAATACTCTGTGAAAAAGAACGATGAGACTATAAGGATGTGTATCAACTACCAAGAATTGAATCGTCTAACTATCAATAATAGATACCCATTTCCAAGAATAGAAGATTTGTTTAACCAGTTAAGGAGTGCAAATGTGTTTTTGAAGATTGACTTGAGGTTAGGGTATCATCAGCTGGAAGTTAAGACGAGAGATATACCAAAAACTGCTTTCAGGACTCGTTATGGACATTACAAGTTCACTATTATACCTTCTGGTTTGACTAATGCTCTAGTAGTAATGAATCTACCTTTTGGTTTTGTACACACACTAAAAGAAGTTAGATATATTCCACATATGGGTAGGTTAGGGTATAGTTAGACATCATTTAGGGTTCCCTATGTGGTCTTCTTTTTCTATCTCTATCTAATTAATAATCAATTAGAGGGTTTTGGTTAATAGGGTTGTCCTCACCAACTTTCTCATCACCTTCTAACTCTAAGATCTGCTAATTTTGTGTATTACTCTCCACCTCGCTAGAGGCAGTGGGGATGTGAATACTCATACGCTTCACTTCAACAAGGGATTCTTCTCTAAAAGTATCTTGCTATTCCCTACTCTCTTTACAAGGCATCTCAAACTTATTAAATGTGATATCGTGACTTATGATTATTCTCACGCCCTTCTGGCTTCTGTCACATAACCTATATCCCTTAACTCCCTCAGGGTAACCTAAGAAGACACACTTCTTAGCTGTAGGTTTTAGTTTTCCCTCACTTTGATGAGAGGAAGTAGTACGACCAAATGTTCTAAGTATAGAATAATCAGCACATTTATCATACCAAATCTCATATGGAGTATCCCAATTTAAAGCAGTGTAAGGAGTCATATTAGTCGGATAACACCTAGCTATAGTAGTTTTACCCCAAAAAACTTAGGCATACCAGAATTTAACATCATACCTCTAACTTTGTCAAGCAAAGTACGATTCATTCTTTCAACAACCTCATTTTGTTGAGGAGTGAAAGGCACGGTCCTATGTCTAGTAATGCTAAATTCATTATCAAATTCAGGATTACAAAACTCAAGATCATTATCGGTACGCAAATATTTCACTTTCTAACCTATATGGTTCTCCATCTTAACTTTTCAATTTTTAAAATTCACGAAAGTTTCAAATATATCTTTCAGCAAATAAACCCACACATGTGTGGAGAAATCATCAATAATAGACAAAAAAATATTTATTACCACCAAGAGTAGGATTGCTCTTCGGATCCCACAAATAATTATGAATGTATTATAACACTCTAGATATCTTGTGTATGTTAGATGCAAATAACATCCTACAATGTTTAATAAGAACACAATGATCGCAAAATGGCACGTCGACACCTGATCCTTTCCAAACACACCCTCGTCGTCGAGAAACTTAAGTCCCTTAACACTAACATGAGTTAACTTATTGTGCCTCTTCAGTGTGTGATCAATCTCAATGATAGTAGAATTTAAATAACCCATCACTTCAGCATATGTGATTCAAATGTTAGAGGCTCTAAGTGCTCCTTTAAACATTTTTAACACTTCATCGCCAAGTACACCAGTGAAACCAGTACTATCCAACTCTTTCACAGAGATTAGGTTCCTACTCGTATACATAATATATCTAACTTCTTTTTGTCTTAGTACAAAATCACTGTTAAATGTGACAGTCACACTGCCCACGCCAATGATCTTATATACGACTCTACCCCGTGCAATTACATGTCCATGATCGAACTCATACAAATTATCAAACCACGATTTATTTGATGTAGAATGAAAAGAAGCACTCTAATCAAGAATCCACTCATGCATATGGGATTCATAGACAAGTTAATTTCATTTGGTTCAGTATGTAAGAGTATGTAAACCTCACTAGTTCATCTCTCGACAACAATGTTAGTTTTTTTAGGTTTACCCCTAGTCTGATCTCTCAACTTGTTTTTCTCTTTTTGACAGTCATTTATGAAATATCCTAGTTTTCCACAACCGTAACATTTCCTTCCCTTAACATTCCTTTATGACTTAGATCTACCTCTCCACTTTTTCTAAACTGAGTTCTACCCCTCATTTGGTGAATCTCTTCTCCTTTCTCTCGTTTCCTTAACTTTCATTTCCCTTTTCTTAGCCTTTAAAGAATCAATGACTATATTGGATGTAAGGATCTCCCTCCCATATTTGATTGCATTCTTAACATCATTATAATTATCAGGAATATCATTTGAAAAATAATAACTATATATTCATTAGAAACCTTTTCACCATAATTTGTAATATCTTGAACCAATTTATTGAAAACGTCAAGATTATCATCTAAATCTTTTGAGGAATCAATTTTTGAAACGGAAAAAACTTTCATGTAAGAAAAGTGTGTTGAGCACAGAGCGAGTCAAATAAATCTCATCATGCTTTTTCCAAAGTTTTTAGACAGTATCATGTTTGCAAACTATTCACAAAATAATATCAGATAAGTGCAAGATAATAGATGTATAAGCAAGTTCGTCAAACTCATTTTTCTGATCTTCAGTCACAGTTGTAACAAAAGTAATTATCAATGAATTTTGAAACTTTTTGTAGTACTAAAATCTATTTAATCTTATGTTGCCAAATAGAAAAATTACATTTACCGTTAAAGATATCCAAATCAAAATGGTGTGCAGACATCTTAACAAATAATACATGTAGCACATAAGCAACCTTCAAAGAGACAACTACATAGAGAATGTCATATAGGTCGCAGTTATACACCGGTCCAAATTTCCAAGATTGTCGTGAGATTCAAACATCAGTCTCAAGGGAATTTCGAGCGGGTAAGATCTAATGTAACAACTTTAATCACAAAGAGCTCAGCAATAATACGGAAATTAAACAATGATCAATATAACCACAAAAGAAAATAATATCAGGCAAGTCCGCAATCCTATTGGTTGCCCCACACAATGACTTGCTATTTCAGTAATTTAAAGAGTTTCAGCCAATTTACCTGAGCTGTAACAATGAGATATGTGAATTTAATTAAGGACTCAAGTCCTTATATTAAAAGTCATGTAAGATGAATTGGTTTTAATTGCATTTCAATTTTCATGCATAGTGAGGATAACAAGATATGAATTTGTGATTACATCCACCACAATATTTATGAAAATTATTATTTTGAGAGTCGTTTATTACATGTTACAACTTCATTTTTTTAATTTACTTTTCGAGTAAATATACGCCTTTATGTGTTTGAACAGTAGGTAGCAAGTTCAATTTTGATATGATTGTATCCTTTTATTTGATCAATCGTTACTTCGATCGATATACTTTAACAAATTTATTTTGATATCATTGGTATTCAAAATATGAAACAATACATCATGTACAAAAGTGTTGACGATAACTTTTTCTTTTCGATTCTATTTCTTTTTCATAATAACATAACTTAATGTGAGATCTCCATTTTAAATGTTTCAAATACTTTTATTTCGATATTACTGATATTCATGATAGGAAACAATACATCATGTACAAAAGTGTTGTTGAAAATTTTTTCTTTTTGATTATATTTCTTTTCCATATTAACTTAACTGGATGAGAGATCTCCACTTTCAACATTTCAAATATTTGAACCTCTTCCGGGATTCTATAATTAGTTATGTCTATATATTCTCTAAGAATATACACTTCCTAATTGAGACCATCTTTTTTATTTGCTCATTTTTTTTGAGAGTTTTTCTCTTCAGAAAATAATGTCTCAATTTTTCAAACGTGTCATTTATATAATGCTTATAATTTGTTAGCATTAGACATTAATACAAGATGAAGCATCTATAGCTAGTGTATGAGACTTTATAAATATGTTATAGGTTAGTAAGTACATCTTACAATTAAATTATATTTTCACATTGTCAAGTGCAAATATATAATAGCACAATATGATGCACTATGTATTATTTTTAACTAATAATTCATTCCTTAATGCGGAGAAAATAGTTCAATCAAATTGACACTCTACAAATCACATTATGAAATATCACCTGTTTGGGTTTAAGATAGTTTATAATGGTTCAAACTAAACTTATATTCTTGGCATTCTTTAATATTCATCTCTGTTCGTGCAAAACCCGCAAGTGTACGAGATCGTTGACAAGTAATACGTGATGAGTTAAGAGTTATCGTCCCACGAAAAATAAATTTCAATCAAGTGTATTAGTTTTTATTCAAATTCAAAGTGAGCAAACAAAATAAAATTGTGGTCGATAATTATTATAAATTATTCTATGAAGTTTGTAAAATTCGAGTTTTGTATTTA